>CAUYQG010114799.1:0-16035 GCA_963574415.1 Tarsius wallacei | reverse complement strand
TTCCATCTTTCTCAATCGCCTGGAATACCTTCAGTAGGATTGGTATGAGCTCCTCCTTAAATGTCTTGTAGAATTCTGCTGGAAAGCCATCTGGTCCAGGGCTTTTTTTTGTAGGTAGTTTTCGTATTACATAGTCAATTTCCTTGATTGTTATTGGTCTATTTAGGGTCTCAATTTCTTCTTGTTTCAACCTAGGCAGGTTGTGTGATGACAGAAAGACCTCCATTTCCTTGAGGTTTTCAAGTTTGTTTCCAAACAGGTGTACATAGTAGTCTCCAATAATGTTTTGTATTTCTTCAGGGTCTGAGGTGACTTCGCCTTTTGTGTGTCTGATTGTGCTTATTTGGTTTTTTTCTCTTTTTTTCTTGGTCAGTCTAGCTAGGGGACTGTCGATCTTGTTTATCCTTTCGAAGAACCAACTTTTTGTTTGATTGATTTTTTTGTATTATCTTTTTGTCTTCTATGTCCTGGATTTGGGCTTTTATTTTGGTGATCTGGATTCTTCTGCTGGAATTAGGGTTTTTGTGGTCTTGCTTTTCCAGCCTCCTCATGTGGCTTGTTAGGCTGTTGAGTTGTGATCCTTCCATCTTCTTCATGTACACCTGTATGGAAACAAACTTGAAAACCTCAAGGAAGTGGAGGTCTTTCTGTTATCATACAACCTGCCTAGGTTGAAACAAGAAGAAATTGAGATCCTAAATAGACCAATAACAATCAAGGAAATTGACTACGTAATAAGAAAACTACCTACAAAAAAAGTCCTGGACCAGATGGCTTTCCAGCAGAATTCTACAAGACATTTAAGGAGGAGCTCAACCAATCCTACTGAAGGTATTCCAGGCGATTGAGAAAGATGGAACCCTCCCCAAATCATTCTACGAAGCTAACATCACACTGATACCCAAGCCAGGTAAAGACCCATTTTTATGACTTTTAGTGCTTCTGCAGTTTTTTGTTTCACCTCTTCCACATCAGCAAAACATTTTCCTTGAGGACTTTTCTCATCTAGGGGAAAACAAAAGAGTCACTTGGGCAAGTTCAGGTGAATAGGGAGGGTGGGGCATGGTGATCATGCCATTTTTGGTCAAAAAATGCTGAATACTCAGTGCAGTGTGGGGAGGTTGTTCATGTAAATCCCCCATTATGGAAAGAATCTCAAAAAAAAAAAAAATTCACTGAAGCTGAACACAGCCTCTCACAACAATGCTGGCTGGTACACTGATGTTGATTGGTTCCTAGAACATTTTCCTAGTGGAGGATGTCTGTACTACCCTCCAAACCTATGTTCGATTTTTTGGGGGGTCTCTCCTCACACTATAAGAAGATGTGCTTATGATGGGGGTGGTGGCTCATGCCTGCAATCCCAGCACTTTGGGAGGCAGAGACAAGAGGTTGTTTGAGTCCAGGGGTTCAAGACCAGCCTGGGCAACTTGGCGAGACATTGTCTCTACAATAAATCAATCTACAGGTGGCACACACCTGTAGTTCCAGCTACTCGGAAGGCTGAAGCAGAAGGATCACCTGAGCCCAGAGGTCGGTCAAGGTTGCAGTGGTCATGAGTGTGCCACTGCACTCCAGCCTGGATGACAGAGTGAGACTCCACTCAAAAAAAAAATGTGTTTATAAAGTTGCAGATTGTGGTAAAAACGTACTATAAAAAGAAAATTTAAACAGGAATTATGAGAACATATATTCCGTCGTAGACTGTAACTCAACAGATTAAATTTAGCTTTGCTCTGTCACCACTGGCAGAAAGGTCATTGAAACTGAGTTTCAGATGAATGCTTTGTATGAAATTTGAATTGCATCTAACCCGGCGATGGGCAGGCATCTGGAAAAGATAATTTCTTAAGGTACCTTTTAGTTCTAAGACCTATATTTTTATTTCTCTGTGGCTTTAAGTTGAAAACAATTTAATATATATTCCTGTAAGATTCTGTCTTGTAGAGTTTTAAGGTTTCCCTCAAAGATCTGTATTAGATTAATTCTCAGTGGCAGGAATAGTATCACTAAATAATAACAATCAAGTGTGCATATCTTGACACAAAGTATAGTATCATTATTACTTTTAAATTTCCTAAGATTGCAGAATGCCTGTCACACATCTATGTAATTCATTTGGATCTATGTCCTTCTTCCCAAATATAATTTTTAATGCCACAGGAAAGGTCACTGATTCAACCCAATTGGGGAACATACAGAAATAAGTCCACTGATCTAAGCATTTCCTGAAATTGCTCTCTGGAAAACCTCAGAACTTCTTAGTCACAAAAGTATTTTTTAATTAGTGTATATACATTCTTTTTAAGACACAACATTGTTGCACATTTGACAGACTACAGTATAGTATAAACATAACTTTTATATGCATTGGGAAGCCAAAAATTTGTGGGACTCATAACATTGCAATAGTCATGTCATTGTGGTGGTATAGAATCAAACCCACAATATCTCTGATGTACGCTTGTATTTAGAACGCACACACATACACACACACATACACACCATAGAACATACACATGCACACAGAATCAAAGTATTAAAGAGAAGTGAGCTACACATCTATACCTGGAAAGGGTGGGAGTGTGAAGACATAGTTAAGACTAGTAAGTAATAAAAACTGCCATAAAGCAAGCAAGCAATATACAAGTGTTTCCTCTTATTTTCTTCTTGTATGTTTATAACAGTGTGTGTGTTCAATCACCTTATATAGATTTCCTCCTCTTTAATAGCAGCACCATTGAATTAATCCAAGTTTCCTATTCCAGAAAATTACTATATCTTTATTTTCATCAGTATATTCAAACTAAATATAGAACACCTAGACATTGAGGTTGGTTGCCAATGATTTCCACTGTATTAACATCCAACTAGTTCTAGATAGCTTTTACCTGACCATTTGCTGAATTACAAGCAAAGGTTAATTGTAAGGTAGTCTCCATTCTTACTTTGTCTTTGCACAGAACAGTTGTTTCCATCTTATGGCCTCAACTAAATGAATCCACTTTTGACTTTCATTAAATGTACTGAAATTAAATACACCAAAGCTCAATAAACTTTTCAGATATTTCAAAAGATAATTCTCTTGATTTAATTTCTAAAACTCTGAATTAATACATTTCCCTCTCTTCTATAGCTGGGAATCTATAGATAACCAACCCTATAATCTACTCTAATGATAACTCAGAAACCGAGCAAAAGACCTTAAGTTCATAACACTGAACATAATTATGACAGGAAACTTGACATTCAGTCTCTCTTTGGCTTTAGACTCAATTAATAAAACTACAAAAACATAATTCCCATGGGTTCAATTAACTCTTAATGAGCCTTTGGATATATGAAATGGAATGATTCTCTCCCACATCTACACTTTTGGGTTGTTTCAGTGTATTATTATTAACTATAAATATTCTTTGTTATTTTATTTTTTCAGGCTCCTGGAAATTATAGAAAGTTTCTGATAACCTAGTGCCCCACAAATTTAACACTTCTGTTACAAATACAAATTAAGAAATCTATTAGTCAATGATAACTCATCCAGCATCTTGACTTTAATAAAACAAATCATTTCCCTAGTCAGTATGGAGGCAAAATAACCAACTGAAATATACCACATACAACATCTTCTTAGCTCAGAGATATAACAAGAAGACACTGAAAGTCAAAACAATCAGAAGACTTTTTCTCATAAAAATCTAGTGACGGGACTTAGACTCCAAACAGACATCAAAAAAGAGATATAAAGGTTCATCATCATTACTTAAGAACACCTCTATTTAGCATGTTTCCTACCTTAAACTCTCCCTTCTATGAACTCCTGTGGTAGATATAACCCTAATTCCATTTGGGTAAAAATTTAAGTTACTCCTGCAGTAGGAAATATAATAACCAAGGGTAAGGGCAAAGAAGGAAGAAATTGTTCTGATACCATAAGATTTTTCAGTAGGCAAAAATGATGAAAATCTCTACTGTCCTCAAATCAATTAGTCCATAGGTATGTCCAGAAACAGAGAACCTACAGCAACAGTCCCAAGAAAATTTATTTCCCTGATGACAATTTTCTTAGTCTAAAAGGAGAAAGGCAAAAGCAATCGTCATCCGTAGCCCCAAGCAAACCCTTTTTTCCAATTGAAATGCCAATAGGCTACCCAGAGGTATAAACTATGAATCAATCAGATTTACATTCTATTTGACTGCATGAGGCCCTCTATGTTGACACAGTTCAATTCACGTTTGTCAGCAAATTGCAGATAACTGAGATTATCTGAGGAAGGAGTACAAGATGGAGGCACAGTATTGGAATAGCTGCTTTGATTCTTCATTTCACATTACCAATGAATATGTAAAATTGTGAGGGAACCGCCCTTTCACTTCCTCTTACCATGGGTAGTATCCTTAAAGGTAAAGAAAAATAGATTAATTTACATGTTGTCAAATTCTTTCAGAGGTAGATTCAGAATTCAATTTATGATCAATGTAGCATGTTATTCATCCATCAACAGAATTTGCAAATAAACTGCTACCTGGCATACAGAGTAGGAACTGAATTTCTTTCTTCATTGTAAGTATTCTGATAAGATTTGAAGATTTTAAGAAACAAAGACCTTTAGGCAGTCATAGGAAGTCTTCTGTTGAACCTTTTGGGTCCCTGCAACTATATATAACTTAACACAGTAAATAATTTCAAAGCAAGATTTAAAAATTGTTAAAGATTGTGTATGTACTGTGCTGTGTTGCCAATATTAAATGCATTTTCAACTTACAATATTTTTATGAGGGGTTTTTTAGAATATAACCCCATCATAAGTTGAGTATTTGTGTAAATAATATTACACAGCCACATATGAAAAATACACAAAACAAGCACAAGCACCCTCTCTTCAAAACAAAACAATTCTTGAGAGCTAAGAATGTTAAATCATTCTTCAGCAATTGAGAAAGGCAACAGATTGTCACTGTAAGCAGTGGTTAGAACAGACAAATTTTGAACACCAAATTTCTTTATGGTGGTAGCCAGTGTTTTCAATCTTGCTTCTGTTTTGATGACATCACAAACTAAGTGGAAATGACTAAAGACAATGCATGAGTCTCTTTTGAGAAAGCAGTCTGAGAAATAAATTGCAATAACTCCTTATTAGCATGACTTTTAGCCATAGGTTATAAATAATGAGTAACAGATGTCTGACTTGGGGTCCTTTTATTACATTATCTTAAGTGAAATTTGGGTTTACTTTTAAGCTATTTTTGGATCACATATTGTAAAGCAAGAAAAGTGTTTTTATTAGTGGGAAATAAATGTTTTTCTAAATAAACCAAGTGGAAAAGATAAGAATGAAAACAGGGGTGTTCAACACATACTGCGGAAAGAGGCTTTTTATCTGAAAGATGCTGGAATATGGAAAAAACAGCAGGAATAAAAAGAAAAGAGAATTGAATTTTGTCTTAGATCTGCCATGGTCTTGTTTGACCCAGAACAAGGCCAAAGAATAAAATGTATCACTGCCTCTTCTACAGCACAGAATATTTTGAAAACTGATAGATGTCAGTAAGTTAAAAAGGAAAGGATACCATTAGGTAAAAGAGAGGTAAATGAAACTATTTTTGTTTTACTGTTTTTCACATAAGTGCAAAATACAGTAGTGTTTTAGTGTTCCCCACTGTTTTCTCTTTATCTTTCTTTCCATCTACCACTTCCCACACCAACTTGGCCGGGTAATTAAAACTTCCCATTCAATCAGTCCCATGGAAATGGAGCATGGCAAACCAATACTAACCACAGCAGAAGAAAAAAAATCTCTAAATGTTTTAATTTGGATGTTAAAATTTCTCTTTTAATGAAAACTCATGAGTATAATTGGATGCCGAGCCGATGAGCCAGCAAGTATTTATTAAGCACCTGCTAAGTATACGGCATTGTCTCAGGCACTGGGGATTAATGAAAATTAAGCAAGACCAGATACTTGGTCTCAAGGTTCTTAGCAACACAGGCTAAAAAGTATGATGTAATATAATATAAAGGGTTAAATTCTAAGATTACACTTTAGAAAGTAAGAGAAAGTAAGAGAAACAAGATATGTGCTCTAGTCATTATGTTATCTAATTTCTGGGGTTAAAAACTAAATAGAAAGAACTAAAAGAAAAGACTAGAAAAATGGCATAAGTGTTCAGAAGAGAATGAGCAGATTTTATTTTAAAGCCCATGTATTGCACTGAAGAAGTTAAAGATATTCATTAACAATAGGTTTTGTTAAGTATACACATTAAGAGATCTAGAGAAATCACTAAAAGAATAGACATGGAGATTGTAACTCCCAAAATAGTAGGAAAAAAAACTCAACCTAAAGGAAAACAGAAAAGAGGAAAAAGAAAAGAAATTTAAAATTAAAAGTAGAAAGTAAAATTACAGATATGAATTTAAATGTATTGGCAAATAAAATTAATGTAAATAGACAAAGGTTTAGAGAATTTTTTTAAAACTACAACTATGTACTATTTACAAGAGATTCAAAAAGATATAAGAACATTGAAAGTTAGTGGCGGAAAATAACATGTAAATGCTAAGCAAGATAAATCTGGTTTTAATAACAGACAAAATGGTCCTTCACCTATGAATCATTGCTAGACAGAAATGCAAATATTGCTAGAAATTCAATAATACAAATATTGCTAATCAAGATATAAATTATTGCTACATAATAGAAATTAGATGCATAATAGTTATATGAAGGGTCACTAAAAATTGATTAAAATTTTCAATTCCATGGAAAAACATAATTTTACACTGGCATGCACTTTACACTATAGCTTTAAATATATAAAACATAAATTGCCGGTATACAAGGGAGATTTTGATAAATTCACAAGGGTAAATGGAGGTTTTAGCACACTTCTTTTAAAAAATTAAAGGAATAATTTAAAAAAAAAAAACCTTGGAACTAAACAGCACCTTGTGTCTAATCTAAGGCACACATTTTTTTCCTATTCTAATGTCTCTGAAGTCAAAACATGTGCTAATCAACGATGACTTTCAATTACTGTTGGCTAGATGGCATAATTCCCATTTCTCGTGCATAAACAATTTTTATTCCCAGGGACTTGACAAGAAAATTGCATTCTCCATGTTTCAGTGTGTAAAACATTTAGGACTATTTGAGGAAGAAATATAAATCCTGTTTGTTAACCAAAAATAATTCAGTGACACACTTTTGGTAATATAGAGACAGCACCAACATCAAAACTCACAGAATAATTGTCAGCAATTTAGAGGAAATTCCAGGGAAAATAGCAAAGCACTCTTTAGCAAATGATGGATGATATGTGGAAAAATTCAGAATAGTTTAAATGTGTATATGAGGAAGTTTAATAACTATCTTAACAAATTTAATTTTATATATTATTTTATATGTATACACACAAGAGCAAAACTATATGTTTTAAATGTTTTTTAAAATCTTTTAATAATTACAAAATAAAAAGTAGAAATGATGAAAAGTCATTATATTATTATTGCATTTTTCCTTTCTAAATGTTATATAAAATGATGCTGTATCTTATAAAAGATAAATAATTAAGGTACCAATATTAAAATTTTGTGATAAAGGTAAGTAAAAGTACTGGATATTTGCAATAAAGGTGAAAAAGGGATGAAAATAAATGAGCTCTGCATTCAAATGAAGTTTTTTTAAAAAACAAATTTAATGAAAGAAAATAGATAAGTTAAGAACAAAAACTAATAAGAAGAAAACCAAGATATGAAAGAGAGGGTCAACAAAACCAAAAGTTGGTTCTTTGAAAAAAAAGACTCATAAGATAATGAAAGACATGTGGCACACAGGGAAATGTTTACAGCACATATAACCAACAAAGGACAGACCCACAATATAGAAAGAGCTCATATGAATCAATTAAGAAGACAAACAAACTGACAAAGATCAACAAGAGACTCAAAAAGGTGCTTTATGGGACAAGACACATGTGAAATGATTCCCATCTTATTAAATTCTTTTTAGTAATCAGAGAAATGTAATCTGAAAACACAATGACCACATTTCCCATCCATGTGGTGGATCAGACCTTCACATTTACTGCTTGTGAAATAACTGTGGAATAAAAGTTCACATCACCTTGTACAGTTGACTAAGTGCACAGTTATGACATGACAACTTCACTACCAGGTATATATACACCTCTTGCACATGTGCACCAAGAGATATGTTCTGAAATTTTTTTTTTTTTTTTTTGAGTTGGAGTCTCCCTCTGTCACCCAGACTGGAATGCAGTGGCCGCTCCCGGCCACCGCAGCCTCAACCTTCTGGGCTCCGGTGATCCTTCTGCCTCAGCCTTCCAAGTAGCTGGAATTACAGGCGCGCGCGACCATGCCTGGCTATTTTTTTTTTTATTTATTGTAGAGATGAGGTCTCGCCTGCCCAGGCGGGTCGCGAACCCGCGGGCTCAGGCAATCCACTCACCTCAGCCTCCCAAAGCGCGGGATTACAGGCTAAGCCACCGAGCCCGGCTTGTTCTGAAATATTTACAGAAGCATTGTTTGTGCATAAAATAAAACAAGAGATAATCATAATAAGTACCCACACATTATACCGTATAAAAGAACTGCAGCAGTCATATGATGGAACACTATTCAGTAGTGGAAAAAAAATGAAAACTCTAGCATATCATCATGAATGAATCTAAAAACATAATGTTGAACCAAATTTGTAAATCATAGAAGAAAGTATACTGCACAAAATAGTCAGAATTAAACAAAGCATTGTTAGCAGATACATTCCTTGGTATTGAAACAGAGCAAGTATAGTGGTCTCCCCTAAGTTAGAAACAAAGATATCGCACTGTAAAGGGGCCACAGTGTCATCAAAAGCATTGGCAGAGTTAGGATTTTTTTCCTTAAGCTGGTGGTAAGTACATTTTACTGCTTTGGTGTTCTACATATATTTGAGCAACACTGTTTACATGTATGATCTATCCCACAACACAATTTTAATGAGCAAAAATTCTCATAATTACTGCCTTTATCAAAATACATAATACTTTTTTAACTTGCATAGTTATCTCCCCATTAGATACTCTTGGCACTATGACTTAATAACTTCTAAAACCAGCATAAGTTGAGTCTGATGAAGTCAGCATAGTATAATTTTTAACAGCTCAATTTTGTAGTCAGAAAAATCTCACTTAACTGCTAGCTGTACCACCAGTTAGATCTAGGACTTTAGATAAATCAATTTTTCTTGTTTCAGTTTTCTTATCTGAAAAAAAATGGATAATAGTACTTATTTCATAGAAAGTTATTAATACATCTATAAAATCATGTAACTTTTCATAATTTATGAAAATTAAAAGCAGCACCAGGCCCATTATTAGGCATGATCAATGGTCACATGTAGGAACAGAATACAGGCGTCCTTCAACAAACATTTTCCAGTTGAAAAAATACATCTGCCTTTCTCCTCTTCCCTCCACAAAACTACCACCGTCCACAAACACATACCCTCTGTACTACCAAATCTCAGCCCATTCCTGATTTTCATTTTACTAAAAAATCTTCTCAGAGTGAAAATGTGTCAAGAGTTCATTATGGAAGTTAGGTCTCTCTAGGAGAGGGAAGAAATCAGACCCAGCACAGAGTCTGTCCATTTAGAAAAAAGGAGGGCACACTACTCTCAGATTGGAGGGAAAGATGAGCGCTAGAAGGTAGACAGGTAAAGTGAATACAGAATTAGGAGACTGCGTGTTACCAGTCTGTATCTCTGGGCTTCAGTTTCATGAAAGAGTTTGGACAGAGAGTATGTAAGGTCCTCATCAGTCCTAGTTTTCTATTAGCCCCATGTAGGATGCTGACTGTCACTGGGAGCTCAGCAAATATAATCCAGAAGTAGCGGAGAAATGTGCCAGGTGTTCAATGAATAAATGAACAAAAAGGCTACTCCACAATTACAAAAATGAAAGTGAATTGCATCCTTCATATGGCCCAAGGAGATAGCTAAAGAGAGACTTAATGAATGGTTATAAAGTTATCAAAGTTATATAGAATGTACAATTACTGATGCTATTATAATTGTAATACCAAAAAGTGTATTGAATGTTATACGTAAATAATTTCATTACATTGCAAATCATATTTTTTTGTTTTTCAGAAAATACTGATTTGAATAGAACATGGGCTATTTCCTTAAATGAAGACTATCATTCTCACATGAGTTTCTTAAGGAATTAATACAACTATGGTGCTATTCGAAGTGTGATTCTCCAATATGTCAGAAATTATGGCATTCCTATAAAACTATTCCAACACTACCCCTGATGAATTTGTCATAATTTCAACCCAGTCAAAAACTCATCATCTTCATTAAGAATGCAAGTCAAAAAGTAATTGTTTCCACATTGGCATATACATAATTTTAGCCTAAGTGAATTCTTTATGCACTGAGAATGAAATTGCCAGTCTATTTTCTCCTAATCACTACACCTATTTTTTCTTCACTGGCATAAATCTATTATGTTACACAAATGAAGGATCACCATACTGAGTTCAGCCATATTGTCTGGCTTGTATGCTATTAGGACAGACGCAAAAGAAGATGAGCCTAGTTAGAGTCAGCTTCATTAATTACACTGGAGGGGATGTTATATATATAATTTTTTTCATCCAGCCAAAAAAAAAAAATCTTCTCAACTTTAGCAAAATCATACACACATATGAGCCTACTCGTTCCCTCAGGGTCCTCAATAATTTCCTCATACACCAGATCTTTCCCCTATGCTGTGGAGAAGCTGTCTTATGTCACCCACCACCAATACTATGCATACACGTGCGCGCACGCGCACAGACACACACGCACATTCGTCGCAAAAAGTAAGCCCTCATCAACATTAAAAGAAGTTGTTTTAGACATGTTTACCATTTTTCTTATTTTTCAGATGAGATGTGGAGGCTTAAGTGGCTGCTAAAGATGACAAGGCTGAATTTTAATTTTAAAAAGGGCTGAATTCTCACTTGGGGTATACTTCTCAATTAATTTTCCCCCACCATAAGCCACATGGACGTCTTGCATCTGAAATTTATGTCCAACTTCTCTAAACTCTACCACCAGTATTAATAATTGGCTCTTTTTCCCCAAGCTTTGCTTTTTAGATAAAAGGAAGTTTAGAAGCAAATGGAACTAACTTCACAAAATACAAAGGACATTCGCTTATAAAATTCAAAATATACCCCACCATTGATCTATTACATTTCCAAATATCGGTTGATTTTTTTTTAGCATCGTTTACAGAATTAAAGAGCTGGAGGAGTCATTCAAGCCATCAAACCAATTGCTCCAGGTTCAGATGAAATTACACCCTTACTAGAATAAGAAAAGAAAATCTACCTCATTTAAGATGAGGACCAAACAAGTAACCACAACTTCTGCTCTCCTCCTATCTTCAAATCTCAAGCCTCACCAAGACATCAGATCTTTTGGAATACAATTAAGGTTCTTTTGTTTTGTTTTAGCTTCAGATGAAAGGGGAAACACCTGGTAATACTTGCATAATAACCCTAATACCAAAAATTATTCATGAATATAACAATAATGAGGCACAGAGAATAAGGCTATAAAAGGTGAGAATTATACATGTTTGCAATAAAAGCCAGCATCACTTTAGTCTTAATTCCAGAGTGACTACAAGAGGAAACTTTGGGGTTTTTCCATCATATTTTCCCTTTTTCTGTCTACAGTTCTCCTTCAATTTGAGGGAGAAAAAAAAACATAGATGTTAGGCAAGAGTCCAGGACTTTCCTAACAAAGAGAAAATCATGAAGTCTCCAAAGGTTAGAAAATTATTCTGCTAAGTGTGTTCAATTTCGGTGAAAATCCTTGTCACCTTCTCTGCTCGCCAGTAAATTAATCCCAACTTCCAGTTCAGTGAACCAGTTGTCAGTGGAGAAGAGGGAAGCACTATTACTGAAGACAGCCTTCCACAGTGAGCCAACAATGTCTAGTTCTCAGGGCTTTGATCACTTTCACTTGCTACATCAAAAGGACCCACAGAGTGCTTTTTAGATAGGCCTCCAATGGCACGATGAAAGAGAAACATGTTCAGTAACAGTTATCAAAATTGGGCCAAGACTGAGGCTGGCACCAGGCCCACTTGACATTCATCTATCGCCCACCTAGAATGTGGCAGTGCTGCCTCTGACCCACCACACTGTGTCTGCAATAGGTTTAGAGAGTTGCCTCCCTGACCCAAAAAAAGTAACACTCTTAATATAAAGCTTTAAAATAAAAACTCCTTTCATGAGCAATGACTACAGTTTTTATTCAACTTCATAGGTGTTTTCTCTTCAGTATTTTAATACATAGACTTAAGTCACTCTTCATTGGTTTATTTATTTAGTAGAGTCTAACAGGTGGTAGATACCATGCTAGGCTTGTGCCCATTTCCTGTGTTCAGTGGAGCTCACAGTCTATCTAGAGGGGATGATTACAGAAAAGAGTCACAAATATGACATATATGTCTGTGTTTGTCATCAAACATGGACAGATACACACATACATGGTGCTGTGAAAGTTTATAAAAGGCTGATATGACCTTGTCTGGGAAGTTAGAGAAGGCTTCGTAATGAAACAGTAATTGAGCTGAGATGTAAAGGAAACACAGAGGCTCATTCTATAACAAAATTCCTTTCTTCTCTTTTACACAAATCTATATTTCACTTGGATCAACATTGCTCACAGTTTCCATTAAGAATGAGAACAATCCATCTTCCTTTTAAAAAAAAAAAAAGGTTGAACTCTGAACATATAAAACCCATTCATCTCTCTGTTGAAAAACATACAGAACACAGATGGGCTTTGCCCCCTTTGCTTTCCAACTGAGACTGTAAACTCATAAAGATCAAATGAATAGACTATTCTTCACATATACAAATAACATCACTTGCCCATAACCAATAGAATATAAATTCGGAAAGTTTTTTAAATAAGAAGGCTTTTTTTGGTCTCATTTTAGGGTGACATCCATATTTCTTCTCATTCCACTTTCTTCATGAACAAGAAATTTCTATATTTGTAAAGACAGTTTACTGGATTTCAGAGGAAAATAGAATCCATCTCACTTCAAAGCATTCTCAAATACCTTATCTAAGTTATCTCAAAAACAAAATAAAATTTTGTATTGCACTAAATGACATATAGCGCCATCTCAATTCTTCTTGGATTCTTTGTTAAGGTACAGCTTACATTTTCAGGCCTTAATATTTTTTTTTAACTTTATAATTTCAACCCCCTCCTCAATTCTAATTATAATTTTTGGTACAACATATTCAGCATGTTGGCTTGGATGGGGGATCTTAGGGAAACTAGACAGATTAATCAGGCCCTGTGACAAAGATCCTGTGTTTCTCATCTATATGGAAATATAAAATATGGCCCAGTCATACCTTGAGTGTTTCAGGAGCGATTACAGAGAAGCAAGATAGATCTTGTCCATTACTCTCCCTTGTTTATGAGGCCTGTCACTCTATTAGAGAAGAAAATGAAACAAGTCTGCCATGATTTGTCTTCACGATACCAGGCTATTTCCTAGCTTCCTGTGCATTTTTATTTGCTCCCACATGATGGTGTCATTGACAACTTCACACAAGTCTTGAAGGAAAGGGCAACTCTGCCAAGGTAAGAATATTACAAGAGGTATGAGATCCAGAGAAATCAGTATTCAGGACAGGAAACCAAGTACTACAAGCCAAGATTGGCTGCAGGATCTGGAACTGAGGGTCATTTACCCAGACAAGGAGTCTGAATAAGTACTGGAAACTAAAAGCAAGTAAGATCTCAATTCTAAGTCACGCCTTTTTTTGTCATTCCCTGCTCATTCATGTACTTTATCTAAAACAGGAAGTAGTTCTCAAGTGTGGACTGCCTGGTTGGAGTGGCAAGTGACAAGCCCAAAGAAGAGTAGCATCTGGAACTTGCTTTTTGCCCCTGCCCCACATAACAACGTAATTAAGAACTTAGTGGAACTAATAGTCAATGCTCTCCTGCTTTTAGATTCACAGGAGGGCATTGTGCAAGGTAAAGGTCATTTTCTACCACAATGCTATCTTCAAAATATTAGGAATATGTTCCCAGAAATCCCAAGGGTCTCTGTGATACTCCACTAGAATCTATCACCAAAGACCTTATTTAAATTATTTTCAAACATAATTATGTTTACAGACTACACAAAATCTTGGAGGTAATAGGTTCCATACGTTTACAACTCAATCTGTATAACAGTACTATACTTCATTTTATTTTAAACAATAAGGAGAAAAAAGTCTATGTATTAATCATCAATATATAGCAAATTAGAGGCCGTTTATTAACTCATCTCATCCTCACAAGACTGCAATGATCTCTGTTTTACAGATTAGGATTGTGAAGCTCAGTGAAGTCAACTACTTACTTAACTGTCAGGGAGCAGAGACGAGTATACATATGACAGACAAGTCTGACTTCCAAACGTTTGCCTCCTTCTGTTCACACACCTGTCTTTTGTTCACACATCTACCTGATAACACAAAAAGAGCCTCCTTGGCCAAGATGGTTGCCTTAGAACATGTTATGGTCACTCCCTTTTGCCCCAAATTCCTAGAAATTATAAAATAGCTTGTTGAAACCTAGTAGAGCTTTCAGCAAACTTCTGATTGGGGTGAACTATTAGGAATCCCTACAAGATAGGAGACAGTCCTTAAACTGAAGAAATATAAAGCTGCAAGCAGCCAGAGGCACAAACTGGAGTTTCCCTGGTAAACAACACTTCATGGGTGTTAAGCTGTTGCTGGCAGAATCAAGTGTGTCCTATGTGACTTCAACATGAGAGGACTTTGGGAAGCTTATGCCCTGCTTCTTCTAGACTTTGACTCATACAACTTGCCCTTTGTGGATTTTGCTTTGTATTCTTTTGTTGTAATAAATCTTAGTCATGAGTATGACTGTGTGATGAGTTCTGTGAGTCCTGCTAGCAAATCACCAAACTAGGGGGTGATCTTGACACATCAGACCACTACCTAAAAAGTAAAGGTCTAAATAACTCTTTGATCAAATTCTTAGATAAAAAAGAAAACTAGTTTTATCCAAGTTGTTTCCAAACATACAAAATTCTACCCCTTCTGTATTAAAGACTAATGTAGCCAGACAAGAACAGAAAATTCTTGCACAATTTTAAATATGAGCATCATTACAAAAATTCTAGATAATTAGAAAATTAAATCTAATTCTTTATCAAAAGAAAGAAACATCATTTTCAAATTTCTCAGACCAAAACCTTAACCTCTCTCTCTCTTCTCTAACACTCTATCATGCAGTTGATCAGAAGAAAAAATCCAGTGAGTTCTAATTCAAAATAAAAGTAGATGTTCTTCACTTCACTGCCATCAACCAGATCTGTGTCCATCGTCTCCTTTTTGTATTTCTATAATGAACTCTTTGCCTCCCTTGTCCTCCCAAAAGTCTATTCGTCCAGAGTGAGCCTGCAGAGACACAGGCAGGTCACACCATACCTCTGCTCAGAACATTGCAATATCAGACCATTTGACTCAGAGGACAAACCCCTTCCACCACACCCAATTACCCTTACTGCCCTGCTTTTACTGTCATTGCACTTATCTCTTCTAACTAAAAATACAATTTTCCATTTATTATTTGCCTTCCATCATTAGAATGTCAGCACCATGGAGTCGGAATCTTGAGGCCCTTTGTTCACTGATGTAAACCAAGAGCCTAGAGCAGTACCTACATCTCTAGATATTTAGCAACTTTTTAATTAACATATGGCCAAGGATTAAAAACTAGTTCTACATAAGAAAGATATCAATACAATTCACTACATTAACATGCTACACACATGTGCACGCACACACACATACACAAGCTTTTTTTTTAAAATTGTATTCTGGCCGGGCTCGGTGGCTCAGCCTGTAATCCCGTGCCTTTGGGAGGCTGAGGTGAGTGGATTGCTTGAGCCCGCGGGTTCGAGACCCGCCTGGGCAAGCGA
>CAUYQG010114796.1:0-13561 GCA_963574415.1 Tarsius wallacei | reverse complement strand
CACCAAGTTGCCCAGGCGGGTATCGAACCCGCGGGCTCAGGCAATCCACTCACCTCAGCCTCCCCAAGCGAGGGATTACAGGCTGAGCCACCGAGCCCGGCTTGCACAGCTTTTTAGTATGTGCCAGGCACCATTCTGAGTGTTTCACATGCATGAACATGTTTTATTCTTTCAGCAAGCCTGTGAGATACAAGCTAATATTACTCCCACTTTACAGATAAATGAATTGAGAGGCTGAGGGACTTTTAGGATCACAGGGCTAGTAAGTAAAGAGCCAAGATTCTAATGCCACCTGTCTGTCCCCAAAGCCAGGTGATTCATAACTGCTCTAACCAGGCTCAGTAGCATGACAGGGAAGTCCCTCCTAAAGGTCTTCAATGCAACCCTGCAGGACTGGCTACATAACTTGCAGGGTCCAGTGCCAAATAAAAATGCAGGCTCCTTGTTAAAGAAAACATTAAGAACTGGTGACAGCAGAGCATGAAACCAAGCACAGGGCCTTTCTAAGAGTGGAGCCCTATGTGACTACACAGGTCACATGCCAAGGAAGCTGGCCTTGCAGCCAGGTGAACCACTCCCTGTTAAGCCCCAGAGGAGATGGGCATTCCAGCCAAACTTGTGTGGTGCAGCCGACTGTGAACCCAGATGAAACTTCAGTGGGCTAAGGAAGAAGATTGTGAAGGATGAGAAAAACGTTACAGGGCCTTTGAGAGGGGTGCCAGTGTTTCTTACAGAAAATAGCTAGACCCCAGGGGGCATGCTGGTGTCAAGTGTCACTAGATTTTCAGGCAAATGATGATTACAGCTTCTCAGCCCTTTTCATGCCAGAGGCTGGGGTGTGCTTGGTCTCCACAGGCACAGCGCAGTGACAGGTAGGAGGGAGCCCATTTCCAGAAGTATTTTGGAAACACGGTCCCCAACATGCAGAGCACAAGATGCTAGGGAGAGATGAGGATGGCTTGACGAGGGAGAAAATGACGTCGTGTCCTCTTTTGATGTCTGATGGTTCACACTTTGAGAACAGACCTAGGGAAATCCTTCCACTCCTGTGTCCTACAGCTGTTAGGTTGTCTAGGGACTGCAGAGAGATTAACTGCAAAGAGGATATGTGTACTCATTTCTGAATAGCAGGGGTGGCTGCTTCCACAAAGGGAGAAAAAAGATGGGGAGAGGGGAGAGGAGATGTGAGTATGATGGAGGTGACTGCAGTTGGAGAAGCAGTTGCTTGGCACACAAACCCAGCTCTCCATGAAGTCCTGTGAGGACTCCATGAGTTCACAAGAGCTTCCCTTGCCAGTGGCTCACAAATTGTGCCTTGACTACAATTCCTTGCCAGTAAGGAATTTGTTTTGTTTATTGTTTTAATCCTAGTACCTAGCACATGGTAGGTTCTCAAATATTCGTTTGAAAGTGAATACATGAATAAATAAATAGTCCCAGGGAGTACTCTCTCCTCTAAGCATTTGTCTACAGCCATACCACCCTGAACATGCTATATCTCGTCTAAGGCATAATTTATTGGTGATATATACCAATGAAGCCATCTCAGTATTGGCTTTTCTTTGTAGGTAATTTTTCACTAATTTAATCTGTTCTCTTGTTATAGATCCATTCTTTTTCTCTTGAGTCGATTTCAGTAGTTTTTGTCTTTCTGGGAATGTGTATAATCCTTTTTATTTCTGTAAGATCAATAGTGATGTCCCCTCTCTCATTTCTGATTTTAGTAATTTAAGTCTTCTCTCTTTTTTTTTCTTGGTAAGTCTGACTAAAGATTTGTCAATTTTGTGGATGTTTTCAAAGAGCCAGTTTTGGTTTTCTTGTCTCTATTTCACTAATTTCTACTCTCATTTTTATCATTGTTTTTCTTGATCAGATATTTTTTCACATTATTTTTTTAAATAGCAAAGGCCGCACATCTGATTTGACTCTTTTGTCTTTGATTCTGCTTGATTCTGTTTTGTTTCTACTTTATCCTTCGTAGCCTACTGCCCAAAAGGGTAGTCGCTTTAACATTCTGAAATCTCTATAGGAGAAAGCTATGGCTGCATATAAGGATAGTATATTGAAATATGCATCTTCTCTAACTGCTGAATTTTCACCCAGCCCTTGACCTGCTTGCTGGGTGGTACCAAATCTGACGTTCTGAAAGTAACATATACTGCTCCTCCCAGTCTCAAACACACATCTATTCTCACTCTTGGGTCACCTCAGACCCTGGGATGACCATCACCGCTCCTCCTTCACATCCCAGAGGAGGTTGGCTTCTTTCCCTTAAGGAGAGCTTGGAGGTGATGAGAATGTCCCAGTACCTGAGTTCTTCCATGCCCCCTTGAAGGTCCTAAAATTCTCTCTGGCCCTCAGTATTCACTCCATCTATGAAAGCATAATTGCTTGCTTGATGTGTCCATTTAGTGCCCTGTCAATAGTCCAAACTCAGTTCATCCAAAATCAAATCAATATCTTCCCCCAAAGTTGTCCTTCCTCTTTTTATGGTAATAGCTTGAAGCCTGAGTCATCTTTGACTCAGACCATCACTGCTAAAAAAAATTTTTTTTAAAGTCATTTTCCTCCTTCCACCCAATACATGATTTACATGTAGACACTACCTTTCAATTTCTTCAAAATGTTCTGAGATCTGTTCCTTCCAGCCCAGTCCCTTTATAAGGCTCTGAACTGGCCTCTTTCCCTCCTGGCTTGAAAACAGGCAAAAGAATGTGGAACTAGAAGTCTCTAAAATCACAAGTGTTCACCTTGCCCATGTTGAAAGGGGGTGCATGGACCATTCTACTAACAGCAGATGAATTTAACAAACATTTAAGAATTATCAGCTACATGCCACGCCGTGTCACTGTGTGATGTGCTGGGGCTACAGCAGTAACTAAGTATCCCCCAGCCTTCCAGCGCTTAGAGAGAGAGGAGAGCTGAGGCAGATGGTCCCAGAGGACTCTAAGTCCTGAAAGAGATTGGCCCATGCTCACAGGGATGGAGTAGATGGTGGACAGAATATGAGAAGGGACATGTGTACTAGCCTTGAGGGATGAACAGGATTCCAGGGCTGAGGGCCAAGGGGTAGAGGGTAACTCTAGGCTACTGGGCAAAGGTTCCGTTGCAGGCTGGACTAATTCAATTTGTGTACCGACTATGTCCTGCCCTTTCCCTATGGAAGTGAAGCACTCATGCAACAGTTGGTAATCATATGTGATTGGCTGTGGGACACTTTTGGGAAGGATCATGTCAGAGAAGTGAACCAAAAGTGAAATAAAGTCTCATGATCTCCAGGTACATTTCTGAGTAGGAGGTACATGTCAGTGCACAATTTAATGACAGAAGTGAGACTGCTGACAGCATTGCTCACATGTCTACTTCAAGATCTGTGTGGGAGACTACAGGAAACCAGCGTGTCAAGAAAAAAAGAGGGGTGGGGGCAGGTGCAGTGGCTCATGCCTGTAATCCCAGTACTTTGAAAGGCCGAGTGGGACACTGCTTGAGTCCAGGAGTTTGAGACCAACCTGGGCAACATAGCGAGAGCTTGCCTTTATTTTTTAAAAAAGAATAAAAGGGAAGATGGGGCAGAACCTCTGAGATGAACTCAAT
Source organism: Tarsius wallacei (assembly GCA_963574415.1). NCBI lineage: Eukaryota > Metazoa > Chordata > Mammalia > Primates > Tarsiidae > Tarsius > Tarsius wallacei. Next base: position 9,967 of record CAUYQG010114796.1, on the reverse strand, counting down.
TTCCCTTCCCAGGCAATTCTTCCAGGTCTTTCATGGGACTTGGGATTTTGCCTCTGTTTCCGTTTCTGTCACCATCACCTGGTTCTGGATCTTGATACCTCACAGGCCCAGTGACCATTCCAAGCACCTCAGCTGGCCCCTGACTTTGTTCTCGCTACTCAAGTCCATCAGAGCCTGCATATTTATGAAACAGTTACACTCTGCCAGATGCAACTTTCCATAAGCACCACCTGAGTGCACCATTTCCCTGCTCACTTCCTTTTTTGCCTTTCCACTAGAGCTCAGATTCTACAGCTGACCACCGAGAGAGTCTTCCACCTGGACTGATTCTATCTTTCCAAACTCTGTCTTTTAAGGCACAGTTCAAAGCCAACTTCTCCATGATCCCATCCTGATCTCAGCAATAGGCAGTAACATCGGCTGATGAACCTCTATATCTCAGGTAGTGGTTTCAACCATAGTGCCATGCTCTTCACACAGACTGGCAGAGTGCTTATTTGTGTATGCATCAGGGATCCAGCTTCACCTTAAACTATGAGCCGTAGGAGGCCTATTTATACAAGGGACTGAGGAGTCTTCTGGGAAAAGAGGAGTCAGGTCCAGGGAGGCTGACCCAGTAAGGCCTTGGTGGGGAGTGAAGAGGAGGTCTGTCACTTGTGTTACAGATCTTGAGCTCCTTGAGGGCAGAGACCAGTAGTATCTGGCAGAGTTTTGACTGTTCGACAGCCGTGGACATTCAGGAAGTATTTGTGAGATAAAAGAGCAATTACTGTTTTCTCCTTGGAGCAAATATAACTGTCTGTCTGACATTATTGCTAAAAATATTAAGTTATAACCCACGTATTTTCTTTTTACGTGTGTAGATCTTTAATGGAGAGTTATTGTCAGAGGTCTACAAATCCATATCATGCCAAGATTTTCTGTAGACTAAATAAGTAAAATGCTTTTTGTGTACATGTATTTTTCAAATATATAAAGATGTGATTAATTTTTAAAACCCACAAATTTACCTAAAAATTATATTGAAATTCAAATATCTTTTGTCTTACAAATATCATTAGATGTTAAAAGCACAACTTCTACCATGCAAGGTCTGATCCTTTAAAAAAAAAAAAAGATTGAAAGAGGTCCTCATCCTGAGCAACCACTGCTATGTACCATAGGTATATAAGGACAGCCCTACCTTGGTGACCCTTGAGGTTAGGGAGTGGCACCATACCCCGGTAATCTTGAGTCTCAATTTATAATATATAATATACTTTTTATATTGTTTGTTTATTGCTTCATTTACTCACCACAACAGCCCTCAAGGGTTGACAGGAGAGATGCTGAATCTTTCAAGACTGGCAGGGACCTTCTATGGTGAAATATATATGGATGAGACAGAATAAATATATGATATACTTTCAGAAAAATGGGGAAAGAACAAAAGAGCCATATGAGACACACTGAGAAGTTCTATCAAGTACATAATTGGAATCCTAAAAGGAGAGGAAAGAGAAAACAGGGTTCTGAAAGTTTAAGCAGGATAAAAGGACAGAGAATGATGGTGAGGTGAGGTAGGTATCTTAGCTGGGCTGGTGACATCTGAGCAGAGAACTGAATGAACAGAAGCCAGCCAAGAGAAGGTATGAGCGAAGTTCCAGACAAAAAGGTACACCTGAGGAACAGTAAAAAGATCTGCAAGGCTGGGGTCGGATGTGTGTGGATGACAGCTGAATGAGATGTGGTTAGGGAGACAGGTAGGTAGGGCCTTGTGGGTCCAAAGTGGCAAGAAGAGCAGTTCTCATCAGGCATGCCACCTGCTTCTCCGAATTCCCAGACTCTTATCCACAAAGCCCAAAGTTGATTATTAAGTGGGTCTATGTGCCTGTTTCGAGTCAGTGGACTGTGGGCAGAAGTGACTGTGTCACTTGTGGACCAAAGCATAGGAGAGCCAGCATAGGAATGTCAAGCTGTTTCCTCCTTCTGATGACAGAGCCCCATGGTCAAAGTCTGCTGAATCACTGAGTTACAACGTGAAGAAGGGTTGCCTTTATGAGTGACAGAGATCTAGAAATAAACCTTTGTGCTAAACTAAGTAATGATAAGTCAATCCTGACTAATATCACAAGGCAAGAAGTTTAGATTTTATTCTAAGTGTGATAGAAAGTCATGTGAAATTTTGAGCTGGAGAGTGATGAGATGTCACGTGTTTAAATAACTACTATACTACGTGTTGTATGTATGGCAAGGAAGAACTGGTAAATCATGAGACCAGTTATAAGTCTATTGAAGTTAATCTAGGTGCATAGTAATGGTGGCTTGAAATTAGTGGTGGCAGTAGAGGTGGTGACTTGAATTCAGAATATAATCACACACCACATAACATTTTGGTTAACAATAGACCACATAGATGACAGTGGTCCCATAAGATTATAACGGAGCTGAATAATTCCTAACACCCTTATAACATAGTGATGTTGTAGCCCTGAAAACATAGTAGCACAACGTGTTACCCACACGTCTGTGGTGATGCTGGTATAAACAAACCTACTGCACTGCCAGTCATATCAAAGTCTAGCACACTCAATAATGTACAGGAGTACATAATACTTGATAATGATAGTAACAATTATGTCACTGGTTATGTATTTATTATACTATACTTTATCGTTAGAGTGTACTCCTACTTTTCTTTTTAAATAGTTAACTGTAAAACAACCTCAGACAGATCCTCCAGGAGGTATTCCAGAAGAAGGCATTGCTATCATAGGAGATGACAGTTTCATGTGTGTTACTGTCTTGTGGGACAAGATATGAAAGTGAAAGATAGCAGTATTGATGATTCCAACCCTGTGTAGGCTTAAGCTGTGTGTGTGTGTGTGTGTGTGTGTGTGTTCATTTTTAACAAAAAAATTTAAAAAGAAAATAATAGTAATAATTTAAAAAAATTTTTTAGACAGGGTCTCACTCTTGCTCAGGCTGGAGTACAGTGGCACAATTATAGCTCACTGCAGCCTCACACTCCTAGGCTCAAATGATCCTCTTGCCTCAGCCTCTCAAGCAGTTTGGACTACAGGCATGGTCCACTATGCCTAGCTAATTTTTCTTTTATTGTAGAGATGGGGGTCTCACTATGTTGCCCAGGCTGGTCTTGAAATTCTGGCCTCAAGCTGTCCTTCCACCATGACCTCCCAAAGTGCTGGGATTACAGAAGTGAGTCACCATGCCCAGCCAAAAATTTTAGAAATAGAAAAAAGCTTATAGAGTAAGGATATAAAGAAAGAAACTTATTTTTGTACAGCTGTTCAATGTGTTGAAGAGTCAAAAAGTTGAAAAATTACAAAGTTTATGAAGTTAAAAAATCACAGTAGCCGGGCTTGGTGGCTCAGCCTGTAATCCCGTGCTTTGGGAGGCTGAGGTGAGTGGATTGCCTGAGCCTGTGGGTTCGAGACCTGCCTGGGCAACTTGGTGAGACCTCATCTCTACAATAAATCAAAAAATTAGCCGGGCGTGGTAGTGCATGCCTGTAGATCGCCGGAGCCCAGCAGGTCGAGGCTGCGGTGGCCGGGAGCGAGACTCCAACTCAAAAAAAAAAAAAAACTAAAAAAAAAAATCACAGTAAGCCAAAGTTAACTTATTATTGAAGAATGAAAAAATTTTAAATAAATTCAGTGTAGCCTAAGTGTACAGTGTTTATAAAGTATACAATATTATACAGTAATGTCCTTCACATTCGCTCACCATTCACTCACTGACTCACCCAGAACAACTTCCAGTCCTGCAAATACTATTTTTTCTCTTTTATACTGTATTTGATTGTACCCCTTCTATGTTGATATGTTTAGATACATAAATACCATTATGCTACAACTGTCTACAGTATTTAGTACAATAACATGCTATACAGGTTTGTAGCCTAGGAGCAATAGGCCATGCCATATAGCCTAGTGTGTAGTAGGCTATACCGTCTAGGTTCATGTAAGGACACTCTATGATGCCCACATAATGACAAATTCACTTAACAAGGCATTTTCCAGAACATATCCCCATTGTTAAGCAACACATGACTGCAATTTGAAGATGGAACTAACAGGACTATGGAAAGACTCCAAGGTTTTGGGCATGAGTAACTGACTGAAGAAGAGGGAGGGGAGAGCAGAAAGCAAAGCAAGTGGGGGTGGGCTTCAAAAAAACTATGTTCTGATTGAAAGATCTATTCCAGAAAATAGGAGGGAGGGAGGGAACGCTTCCCAAGTCCTTTTACAAAGCCAGCACAACCTTAAAACCAACATCTAACAATGATATTACAAAATACATAGATGTAAAAATCCTAAACAAAATACTTTCAAACCAAGTCTAGACCTCATAAAAAGGGAAATAGATCATAATAAAGTTGGATTTATTCCAGGACTCAGTTGGGATTGTTCTAGGAATGTGAGGTTGTTTTAGCAGTCACATATCCATTAATGTAATTCACATTAACAAAATAAAGGAGAAAAATCTCAATAAATACAGAAAAACCTTTGCTTAAATTCAATATTCATTCATTATTTCAAAAATTTAGCACAATAGGAATAGAAGATAACTTATTTAATCTGACAGGAGTCTTATAAAAACCTAACTGCATACATCATGTTAATGATAAAATACTGAAAATATTTTCCTTGAGGTCAGTTATGAGAGAAGGATAATTTCCGTCACCACTTCTATTAATCCTTAGACCGAAGGTCCTTGCCAGTGCAACAAGGCACCAAAGGAAGAAGGAAGAGGAGGAGACAGATGAAGAGCAGGAGGAGGCAGAGGAGGAAGGTATAAGACAGGAATGAAGAAATAGAACTGTCATTATTTACAGATGACATAATTGTATCTATGGAAAATCCTGACGACTCTATGTATTAATGACTAGAATTTATACGTGAATTTATCAAGATCACTGGATGGAATTTAAGATACAAAAATCAACTGTATTAGCCAGACTCAGTGGCTCAGCCTGTAATCCCATGCCTTGGGAGGCTGAGGTGAGTGGATTGCCTGAGCCCATGGGTTCGAGACCCACCTGGGCAACTTGGTAAGACCTTATCTCTACAACAAATCAAAAAATTAGCCAGGCGTGGTAGCGTGCGCCTGTAGTTCCAGCTACTTAGAAGGCTGAGGCGGAAGGATCGCCGGAGCCCAGCAGGTCGAGGCTGCACTCCAGTCTGGGCAACAGAATGAGACTCCAACTCAAAGAAAAAAAAAATCAACTGTATTTATATATAGCAGTAATAAGCAATTAGAAAGTTAAAAATATTAGATGATAGCATTTACAATCAGATCAAATATCTGGAAATAAATCTTTAAAAACTGCCATACATCTACATGGTAAACTACAAAATACTCCTAAGAGAAAATAAATAAGCCCAAAATAAATGAAGTGCAAAACCACATTCATGGATTGAAAAACCATTATAAAGATAACAATTCTGTACTGACTTAATCCATAGTGTGAATGCAATTCTAGCAAAATCCCAGCAGGGTTTATTTATTTTTTGTCAAAATTGACAAGCTGATTCTAAAATTATATGGAGCTACAAAAAGAAAGACCAAGAATAACCATGACTTGAGGAAGGACAAAGTTTGAAAACTACCAGATATCAAAACTTATTAAAAAGTTACAATAGGCCGGGCTTGGTGGCTCAGCCTGTAATCCCGTGCTTTGGGAGGCCGAGGTGAGTGAATTGCCTGAGCCCGCGGGTTCGAGACCTGCCTGGGCAACTTGGTGAGCCCTCATCTCTACAATAAATCAAAAACTAGCCGGGCGTGGTAGCACGCGCCTGTAGTTCCAGCTACTTGGAAAGCTGAAGTGGAAAGATTGCAGGAGCCCAGCAGGTCGAGGCTGCAGTGGCCGGGAGCGGCCACTGTACTCCAGTCTGGGTGACAGAGTGAGATTCCAACTCAAAAAAAAAAAAAAAAGTTACAATAATGACAACCAGGTCATATTGCCAAAGGACAGAAAACAAGGCCAGTAGAACAAGATAGAAAATCCAGAACAGACCTACAAATTTAGGAACATTTGATTTGTGACAAAGGGGACACTAAACACTAGTGGGGATAGGATAATCATCTCAGTAAATAGTGCTCAGTCAAATGAATATCCACGTGGAAAATAATAATTTTTTTTTTGAGTTGGAGTCTCACTCCATCACCCAGGCTGGAATGCAGTGGCACACTCACGGCCACTCCAGTGTTGACCTGCTGGGCTCCAGTGATCCTTCCACTTCAGCCTTCCAAGTAGCGGGAACTACAGGCACACGCTACCGCACCTGGCTAATTTTTTTTTTTTTTTTTACTTATTGTACAGATGAGATCTTGACAAGGTATCCCGGCTGTTCTCAAACCCACGGGCTCAGGCAATTCACTTGCCTAGGCATCCCAAAGTGCTGGGATTACAGACTGAGCCACCGAGCCTGGCCAAATAATTCTTGACTGGCCCTTGCTTCACACCATACACAAAAGCCAAATCCAGGTTACTGTAGGTCTAACAGTGATATGCAAAACAATAAAATATCTAGAAGGTAACACAGCAGAATCTCTTCAGAGACACAGAACGCACTAATCACATGGAAAAGATTGATAAACTACTACAATGAAATTAAGAACTTACATTTATCAAAAGACACCATTTAGAGAAAAAAAATCCTTAAAGTAGGAGAATATATCTGAACATATATATGTTCAACAAAGAACTTTTAACCTGAATATTTAAAAAAAGTATTTTAAGTCTATAAGAAAAAGCATACAAATAAAGAGGAATGAACAAGAAACTAGAATATACACTCCACAATAGAAATTATTCATATGTGGTCAAAAAAAAAAGAAAAGAAAATCTACTCAACCTATTATTCATCAGAGAAGTAAAAATTAACCACAATAATATGCTACCACATATGCCCAAATGGCTAAAATGAAAAAAAAACCAAAAGGCAATGTCAACTATTAAAGAGATGAGAAAAACTGGCACTCTCATACACTGCTGGTGGGAATGTAAATTAGCACAATTACTTAGGAAAACTGTTTGGCAGTATTTACTATAGTTGAACATATACATACCTAATAACTGAATAATTCCACTCCTAGGTATATGTCTAAGAAATGTACACATATGTATACCAAGAGATATGTACAAGAATGTTCATAGCAGCACTATTCATCATCACCCCCAAGCTATAAATTATCCAAATGTCCATCAATAGTAGAATGGATAAACAAATTGTGATACATTCTCACAACAGAGCACACAGCAAACAAGAAAAACAAACTACTGAGAGAGAGAGAGATATATGCCCAAGGATCCCCAGCTATTCTAGCCCTCAGCTGTTTGAGTCTTCCCAGGCCAGGGCCCAGACAGGTGAGTGAAGAAGTCTTTGAGATGACTTCAGCCCCAGCAGCATGAAAAACCTTGAGAACTACCTAGCTGAGCCCAGTCAAGTCCCACATACATGAGCAAAATAAATTATTATGACTATTTTAAATCACTGTTTTAGAGACAGGTACTACACAACAATAGATAACTGTAATATAAGTTGAAGTATTTAGCAAAAAAAGAAATAAAACATATTTATAAAGTCATCTTTAAGTGTTTAAGGAAAACTAATTAACTTAGTTTATAAAAACCTCTCTAAAAACCATTGTTTAATACTAGGTTGGTTCATCAACAGAACAAGAATTTTAAGTTGAACTTAAAAATCTAAGGGAAAACTCAGTGTTGACATTTCCACTTCTATGAACTGAATCTTAATTGGCAAGTTAAAAAATGACCACCAATGAAAAAACTTCTTGTATAGCTGACTCCATTGATCCTTTCAGACAATTCAAAGAAACAACACAGGGAAAGGAGTTGACTGGTTTATTTAGTGCTTACTAGGTGCCACACCATGTCCTAGGTGCCCTACTTAAATCAACTCATTTGATCCTCACAACAACCCTGTGAGGTGGGTTTTATAATCCCCACTTGACAGATGAGGCTCAGAGAGATTACGTAACTTGCCCAAGATTCTGCAGCTAGTAAAGAATGGCATTTCTGTGCATGTACTTTGGATGCCTTCTCCTGGAAGGAAGGCTTGTGAGGGTGGATTTCTCAAAGTCACTCAGGGACCCTGGTGTAGCGACCGTGGAGTCACCTTCTGTGCCCACTCCCTTTGCCTGGGAGCCTTCCAGTGGGTGAGAAGAGGGGTGTGCCTGTGAACACGGAAGAGAGCGGCACTGGCCACAGAGAAGAAGATAGTCCAATGATCCTTAAAGTTCGGGAGTGTGGATTGGAGCCAAAGGGGCCTGGCCCCTGGACACAACTTGAGAGTAGCTCTGGAGAGGAGTTCTAGAAGCTGTGGAAAGAAAAAGAGCAAGGATTTCAGCACTATGGCTCCAGATAGCTTGCCTAACTTCGCAAGTTCTTTTCAGTTTTTTCTTTTCCTCTACCAATTCCCAGTGTTTTAACTGTACCCCATGCCTGACATGGTAGGGGCAGAAGCACCTTTGAATTTCATTCCAGAAATCTATCTAGTCCAATCCTCCCATTTTACAGGTGAGGAGACCAAGAGATCAACTTTGTTACTTCCTATGAACGGTATAGAACTCTACTTTCTATCTAATCCAAATGAATGTGCTAAAGAAAAAAACAAAAATCTGTATTGAAAAATGGTACAATTTGCAAAATTCTTGACTTTTGTTTTTACAAAAAGAAGAGTAGGAAAATGAGGCCATAAAACAGACATAGAAGAATGATCTTGAAGCAGCGGGTTGCAGGGTACCCTCAGGCTACTGTGACCCACACGACAGGGAGGAAACTGCTGCCTCTAACCTACCTGACACACAGAACCTGTGGCAGGTAGAGATGGCACTACCATCCACACACCTTCACTCTGGCTATGCCACTTTCGAGAACAAGCTTTCTGCCCCTGGAGTCCTTCCAGTGGTGGTTCTGTTAGAAAAGTGCGGTTTACCAGTACAGTCGGTACCAAAGCACCTTCAGCCACTTCTGAGGGACAGAACCTGATTACAGAGTGACTGTACTCTGTCTCCCCTAAACAAATAAAGGAAAACAGACTGAAGTAGGACCCTCAGTTATTCGGGGACTAAGGAGCTAGCATGCTTGCTTTTGGCCTCCATCTTTTTGCTGTTCCTTCTGTTGTCAGGGAATTCTGCCAGCTGCCACCTTCCCCGAAAAGCCAAACTGGGGAAAATAGGAGGCAACATCATTTATATCTCTGACAAAAGGTGGGGAGGGGAGAAGGAGGGAAAAGAGAGAGAGAGGAGATGAGGAAGGGGGAGGAGGAGAGAGAGAGAAAAAAAAAAGAGATAGAAACTCTGCTAAACAATTCGTACACAAAACAACTTTAAAATATGCTACACATTTAACTAGTGCTTTACAACTAAAAAACTGCCTTTATCATAATTACTCCTCACAACAACTTGGTGAGGTAGACAGAGGCATATAAACCCTGTTCTGCTGATGAGGAATCTGCTCTTGATGGTATTTAAGTGGCAGGGCTAGAGTCTAGATCTTAGAACCACAGAATCATAGAGTTAGAAGGCACCTCAATAGCAATAATATAAGACATCATTTTCCCAGTCTGAATCACCTTATAAAGTCTCTGAAAAGCTTTCTTCTAGTCCCTGATTGAACCCTTCCAGTGATAAGTAACTCAATACCTCATGAGCAATCCATTATTAGTACTAAGCTGAAATTCTTCTCCTTATAACTTTCAGCCTTTAATTTAATTTCTGCCCACAAAACACTACCAAATTAAGACAAATTCCAATTCCCTTTCTTTTTAAAATTTGAAAATATTACACTTTCCCTTTTCTTGCAGATTAAATATCTCTTTTTTTTTTTTTTTTTGAGTTGAAGTCTCACTCTGTCGCCCAGACTGGAGTGCAGTGGCCGCTCCCGGCCACCACAGCCTTGACCTGCTGGGCTCCGGCGATCCTTCCGCCTCAGCCTTCC
>CAUYQG010114792.1:0-13993 GCA_963574415.1 Tarsius wallacei | reverse complement strand
CCTGTAGTTCTCTTTCTTTGTTGGGTCTTTACCTGGCTTGGGTATCAATGTGATGTTAGCTTCGTAGAATGTTTTGGGGAGGGTTCCATCTTTCTCAATTGCCTGGAATACCTTCAGTAGGATTGGTATGAGCTCCTCCTTAAATGTCTTATAGAATTCTGTTACAAAAAAAAGCCCTGGACGAGATGGCTTTCCAGTAAGATTAATATTTTAATGACTGAAGTAAAAAAATAGATGACATACAAGGAAAAATAGACAATGTCAGCAGAGTAATAGAAATGCTAAGAAGTATTCCTATAGGAAAGTTAAAATTGAAAAATATCATAACAGAACTGAAGAATGTCTAAAAAACAGTAACAGAAACAAATAATACCATTGATAATCTTATCAGAAGACTAGACACAGCAGAAGGGGAAAAAAATCCTTAAAAACTTAAACAAGCCAGGCTCGATGGCTCAACCTGTAATCCTGCACATTGGGAGGCTGAGGTGAGTGGATTGCCTGAGTCTGCGGGTTGGAGACCCACCTGGGCAACTTGGCAAGACCTCATCTCTACAACAAATCAAAAAATTAGCCAGGTGTGGTAGCGCGCACCTGTAGTTCCAGCTACTTGGAAGGCTGAGGCGGAAGGATTGCCGGAACCCAGCAGGTCAAGGCTGCGGTGGCCGGGAGTGGCCACTGCACTCCAGTCTGGGCAACAGAGTGAGACTCCAACACACACACACACACACACACACACACACACACACACACACACAAAACTTAAATGCAGAGAAAAAAACTCAAAACAAAATATGCAAAATATTTGGAGTTTCTAAATAAAATAAAAGATGGAACAAGGCTGAATAAATATTTAAAATAGCACTAGCTAAAATTAAAAGCACATTACAAGACACACAAAACAAAAGCAAATACCAAACAAAATCTTTTAAAACCCTAGACATGCTATATTTAAACTACAAATAAACTAAGACAAGGCAAAATTTTTGAAAGAGAATATGGGAGTTGAGTAGAAAGACACAGACAGACCCTACCACCATAGCAGCAATCATGTGACTAACCCACCCTTATGCCTGTCATTCATCACCTGTACTTACCTGCCCCTTCATGATGATGTGAAGCAGACCACCACCCAATAAACTTAATGACCTGTCCTCATCAAAGGGAAGGATTAATAGAACTCAACCACAAGCAGCCAGTGGTCAATGCTTTACTAGACTCTAGTGTGGCTATGTGCTTTTTGAGCTGTGGCTACCACCATGTTTCCTAAGCTGTGGCCACCTCCGCGACCTTGGAGAGGTGAATAACCACATCTCCCCCTTTTTCTAAATAAACTATATTTTCTAATCTGAAAAAAAAAAAAGAAAATACCTTAGCTATGTAAGAAACACAGCAGACTACTCATGATAAACCCTGTAAACAAAAAGATGATTGACTGAAATATTTAAGTATTGGAAAAAACAATAGCCTCATGATACAAAATTCTTTATCACTAAGCCTAGTCTTCAAGAGATTATTTTTTTTCAGACAATCACAAATTGACAGCATCAATTTGAAATAGACTGCCACTGCTAGAAACGTTAAAGGTAATACTTCAGAGACAACTAGAATTTACATAAAGAAAGAAATAAGTACATAAGAAGAGGAATAAGTGAAGGTAAAAATAAAATTATTTTTAAAATTTTAAACTGAAAGATAAATGTTTAAAACAATAATAGTTACAATATATCAAGTGATTATTATACATGGATATGGGAAGCAAATGAAATTTGTAAGCGATACAAAGGTAGACTTGAAAATAATTTGCAACAAGGTATCAGAGCCATATGTAAAGTTTCAACCATTTGTGATTGGTTGGTAATTTATGTTTTTGTTAAAATATTGAAAGTAATTTTTTGACCATTAGTTTTGGCAGGAATTAATCATAAGTACTTGGAAAGTAAACAAATGGAACACAAAAGAAAAGAGAGCAAGAAAAACAACAAAAAAAAAAGGTAGTCATTTCCTTCAAGCAAAGAAGTTTTGTTGAGAAAAACAATCTTATTGTATTACTTCACTAAGCTCTAAATAATACTTATATAATTATAATGAATGTTAATGTAAACAAAACTATGACATAGTTGTATGGCATTTGGCAGAAAAAGTATGTGTGATTATGGGAGTCAAAGAGATCATACAAGAAAAATAAAATTATCCTTTTTTTGATAGGAAATCAGTACTTCATATTCACAATCATAAAATTAGTAAATAGCATATTTGGCATGCATGCAGTTTTGCAATATTAAGAAACAAATGAATCAGCTGAGAACAAACATCATACCTGCTTTTGAAAAGCAAGAGTTGACAAAATTAGAGAGAGAAATTTTTTTAGTTATCCTCATTGTAGTAATAGTAATAAAATCTGTAGTAATAAAACATAAGTAGTCTAATGAAACTTTGTCACTGTATTGCCAATGAATTCAAGTATATTTTTGAGTATTGCATTTTTGTCTGAGTCAAATAAGTGACTTTCAGAAATCCCATAACATCTTTGTATTTGTTTTCCTATGTTTAAAATGTTTGAAATTAGATTACTAATAAAAGTGTGATAAATAATAAAAAGTAGTCTCTAAGCCATTCCTAAGACGTTCCCATCATAACCCAAATTTATTATTAGGAAATAGATCAAATGATGGAGAAGCTAGTGCAATTTATTTTGTAGGGGGAGTTCAACCTACCCTATAATAAGGGTAGCTTGCAGACTTCTAATGTTTTATTGTTCTGTCTTCCAAGCATAATTACCATTGAATGTGATAACAGAGGATCTCAGTTATGGCAAATTTGGTCCTGTAATCAGTTTAGTTAATCCTAATATCAAACAATACCTAGTGCTAAGCCAAACCGTTTATACCTAAATGTCCCAAATACATAGATCTTTTTAATGGAACACACTGCCAAATATATTTTCTCTTTAATAATCATGCAGTTCAAATTATGGATGGAAAACTTTTGCTGAAAGAATTTCCCGACATTCAAGAAGATGCTAAAAATATCTTACAAAAATTTAGAGATACACATTTAATATTGTAGTCCTACCTAAAGAGGTGTCAATTAATTGATAAGTGCAAAGACAACCTATAAATTTAGAATTAACCTCAACTAGAGAAGATAAGAGCTTTGCCCAAACTCCTAGTACCATTGTCACTCTTAACTTGGCCAAAGGTAATTTAACAAATGTTGAATTAAGAGCAAGTACAATATACACTAGATTAGACCACAAAGGACTCATGTAGGTTCAGGAAATTTGAATATAAACACTCAGGCACAATTAAAGGTTACTTTGACTCTCATTTAAGAGCCAAGCAGAAAATAAGCAATGCAAAAGATACACACCTAACAAGAATATATGTCAGCATGTATGCATTCAAGACCCACAAGGGAAAACTATCTCTTTGTTTCATTAGGTAGGTCTACAATTATAGCAAATTCCATGAGATTATAACATTTAATTGTTACTTTTTTATTTCAGCAAAAATAATACATATTCAATAATAATGTTTCCCTAGCTTTAACATTAATTAAACCACTTTTAGTCTAAATATGTGATTATTCTTCTAGACTATAAAAAGGTAGGAAAATAAGACTGAAAATTTAACTTGAAGAACATTCTCACTTGCATATAGTAAAGTCAATTGTCTTCTAAAAACATCACTCAGTTTAACTGATCTTTCCACAAGCACTTCAGATTTTGTTTGTGTTTTGTCTAATCACTTGACAATATTCATTTCAGAATCAATTAAATGAAAATTGATAAAATTCATTTTAAAAGATGCAAAGATTTTACTGAAATGTCCTAAAGTTATGGCAGGAAATGAAATAAAAATAATGCAACTGTATCAGAAATTTTATTTTGATGGTTATATTAGCCATGGGACTTTGTTTCCTTTCAGGAGATGATATGTGATCAAAATTCAAATATATTCAGGTTATTTTAAGAAACTTTCAATATTCAATGTATTGTCCATAATATATAGGTTACTACTACTGCTTAATTGTGTGTCCAATGTATTCCACCAGAGATACTAAAGATTAAGTTAATTAAAATGAAATCTACTACTGCCACTGATAATTGTATCTGAAACTTTTCTTTCTTTCTTTTTTATTTTGAGTTGGAGTCTCACTCTGTCATCCAGGCTGTAGTACAGTGACACACTCATGGTCACTGAGCATCGACCTGCTGGGCTCAGGCGATCCTTCTGCCTCAGCCTTCCAAGTAGCTGGAACTATAGGCACACGCCACCACACTGGCTAATTTTTTGATTTATTGTAGAGACAGGTCTCACCAATTTACCCAGGCAGGTCTCGAGGCCCTGAGTTTAGGCAATCCTCTTGCCTTGGCCTCCCAAAGTGCTGGGATTACAGGCTTGAGCCACCACGCCCAGCTGGGAACTTTTCATATAGGTAAGTCATTATAATATTATTATCAGGTATAGCCATTACCATTCCAAAGTATTCTCATCTTAAGTGTGTCTTATAAATGTTTATCATTGCATCGATCTGGTGAGATAAAGTGTTCTCTGAAACTCATTTTGTTAAACTATATACTTGCACCTTTTTCTTTCTAAATATCATTTGGTATCTGCATTCATACAAAACAAAACAATCCTATGAGTGTTTCAAAATCTGCAGCTGAGGAGTGTTTCTAAACATTATGCATATAAAGCATTTCCTCAAAACTAATGTTAACAGAAAAGACATTAAAGGTTGCCACTACAAAGGAGGACTGATATTGATTTTTATAAATAGAGTTCTACTGTGCTTTTCACGTGTTCAGTCATTAACCAGAGTATCTGGATCATACTGTTTTTATGAATCTCTCAACACATATAGTCTGCTTTAATTTTAGCATTCTCGTTGACTTCAAGGGGTGTCAAGAGGGTTCAGGAATAAAAAGGGTTGACAGAGTTCAACATATGGCATCCAATTAGAGACACCAGAGAATGTCAGTGCTTTCTATTTTACTATTATAAAAAAAACATTCTAATGCTGCTTATTCTTGAGAGGAGAATGCATATTAGATGACACTCAATGATTTTATGAAATACTTGTTTTATCATATTTTATCATAGTATATTGCATGAGTTGTATAAAATTTTTATATGATTCATAAAACAATAAATGACAAAAACATTGGATTTGACGCTAGACAGTATTTTTTACCATCAATATGGTACTCATAGATAATTTATTTAACCTTTCTGAGCCCCTGATAAAAATGACAATTTTTTTCATAAAACTTGTGTTAGTTTCCTAGGCCTGCTATAACAAAATACCCAAAACCGTAGCTAAAACAGCAAACATTTATCATCTCACAGTTCTAGAAGCTGGAAGTACAAAAACTTGCCCAGTGCTATGCTCTTTCTGAAACCTTTATGAAACAACCATTTCTTTCGTCTTTCTTAACTTCCTTTGGTTTACCAGTAATACTTGATATTCCTCAGTTTGTGGCTGCATTACTCCAATCTCTGACTCTGTCACATAGCATTCTCCCGTGTGTCTCTCTGTTATTGTCTCTTCTGATAAGCACACCAGCCACATTGGACTAAGAGCCCACTCTACTCCAGAATGACCTCATTTTAAAAATGGATATACATCACTTTTATTGTGCTTCACTTTATTGTAGTTTGCAGGTATTGCATTTTTTAAAAATTCAAGGTTTGTGACAACCTTGTATCTAACAAGCCAGCAGTGTCACTTTTTTCAGCATCATGTGCTCACCTAGTGTCTCTGTGTAACATTTCAGTAATTCTCAAAACATTTCAAAAATTTTCATTATTATTATATCTGTTACAGTGATCTGTGATCAATGATCTTTGATGACACTACTGTAATTGTTTGTGGCACTGCAAACCACACGCATGTAACATAAGAAACTTAAATCAATAAACGTGTTTGCTCTAACTGCTCCACTGACCAGTCATTTTCCTGCTTCTGGTTCTTTCCTCAGCCCTCTGTATGCCCTAAGACACACAATATTGAAATTAGATCAAGTAATAACTCTACATTGGCCTCTAAGTGTTCAGGTGAAAAGAAGGGTCCCAGTCACTCATTTTAAATCCAAAGCTAGAGACGATTAAGCTTATTGAGGAAGGCAGGCCAAAAGCTGAGATAAGGCAAAAGCTGGGTCCGTTCACAAAACAGCCAGGCTTTAAATGCAAAGGAAAATTTCCTGAAAGAAATTAAAACGTCTACTTTAGTGAAACACACACACAATAAGAAAGGAAAAAGCCTTGTTGCTGATGAACAGAAAGTTTTAGCAATCTGAACAGAAAAACAACACAGACCACATTCCCTTAAGCCAAAGCCTAATCCAGAACAAGGCCCTAACTGTCTCCAATTCTATTAAGGCTGAGAGAGGGTAGAAAGCTGCAGAAGAAAGTTTGAAGTAAACGAAGGTTGGTTGATGAACTTTAAAGAAATAAGTCATCTCCATAACCTAAAAGTACAAGGTGAAGCAGCAAGTGCTGATGTGAAAGTTCTAGCAAGCTGCCCAGGTCATTGGTGAGAGTGGGTACACTAAACAAACAATTGTCAACATGAGTGAAAATTTTACAGGAAGATGTCATCTAGGACTTTTAGAGCTAGGGGAAATTCAATGTTTGGCTTCAAAGTTTCAAAGGACAGGCTCTCTTGTTAGCAGCTAATGTAATTGGTAACTTTAACTTGAAGCCAATGCTCGAGAAATCCTAAAGCCCTTAAGAATCATGCTCAATCTACTCTGTGCTCTAGAAATGAGATAATAAAGCCTGGATGACATCACATCTGAGCATAGTTTACTGAATATTTTAAGCCCTGTGTGACACCTGATGCGCAGAAAAATGTTTTTTCTTTCAAAATATTGCTACACGCTGAGAATGCACGCACCCAAGAGCTCTTCTGAAGATGGAGAAGGGGAGATTAATGTCTTCATCATGCTAACACAATATTCATTTGCCAGTCCGTGATGAAGTAATTTTGAATTTCAAGTCTTATTAGAAAATGCCTTTTTCAAACGCTGCAGCTGTCATTGATGATGACTCCTCTGATATACCTGCGCAAGGTAAATTGAAAAAATTTGGAAAAAGGATTACCATTCTTGATGTCAATAAGAATATTTGTGATTCATGGAACGAGGCCAAAATATCAACATTCACAGAAAGTTTGGTACATATTAATTCCAACTTTTTTCTTAAATATGTGGGGTACAATTCTTAAATATGTGGGATTATGTATACAAATGTTCATCATGCAGGTACTCTTGTTGATGCAGTGTGTTCCCCCTCCCCTGGCAGTTTCCCATTACTGTTTCCCTTTCTTATAGTATTATGATAGTTATTCAAGGTCCACTTAGGAGTGAAAACATATGATACTTGGTTCTTTGTTTCTGTGATTGGTCACTCAGTACTATAGTCTCTAAGTACAACCAAGTTGCTGCGAAGTTCATAATTTTGTCCTTCTTTATGACTGCATAATATTCCATCGTGTATATGTACCACATTTTTTTAATCCAGTCATCTTTTGATGAGCAGCATGGTTGGTCCCATGTTTTTGCTATTGTTGTTCATTCCAACTGTTATAGATGACTTTGAGGGGTTCAAGACTTCTGTGCAGTCACTGTAGATGTAGCAGAAATAGTAAGGAAACTTGAATCAGAAATGGAGCCTGAAGGTGTGACAGAATTTCTACAATCTCATGATAAAACTTGAATGAAGGTTTTCTTCCAATGCATGAGCAAAGAAAGTGGCTTCTTGAAATGGAAACTACTCCAAATGAGGGTGCTGTCATTTTGAAATGACAGCAATGGATTTAGTCTATTCCATGAAGCTATCTGATAAAGCAGCGGCAGCATTTAAAAGGATTGATTCTAAATTTTAAAAGAGTTCTTTGAGGATTGGGGGCAAGATGGTATTGGATCTGGTCAGAGTGTGGGTCTCTGCGTGGGTGAGAGCACAAAAAAAAATCTGCGTTTGTTTGTGTGTGCAAGTGAGTGAGCTAATGTCCAACTGCGGGAAGACATGGGACCAAGTGCCCAGGGCCCCCTGCAGAAATAATTTGCCACTGCTCGGTATTAGGCAGCCAGTGAGCACAGAAAGATCCACCATCTTGGGGCAACTCTTGTGAAAAGGCAGAAGAGATCAGCTGACATCACCTCCTGTGGCAACGGGCAAGGCACAGGCAGCAGGGACAATGTAGAAAGCACAGGGAGGAAATCGGGAGCTGAGCCCCACTGGAGGAAAACAACATTGTCCACCACCATTGTCTCTGTCCCGGGACTGGGCAGAGACCTGTTTATCTTGCCCAATTCTGAGATGACTGAATCCTGAGCAGCCTGTATTCTGAGAACAAAGGATGATCTCTGCATCCCTCTGAAACTGGCCATCATTTTCCCAGACAGGGTACTCCAAGTGCATGATACAGGAGAGACAGAGACCATGTTCCCACACTGGACAAAACAGATGTATACAATTGGAGTGGGGGACATAGCAGCAGATAATTTGGGAGTTTTTCCAGGAAAAATCTGCCAGAGGGAGTGAATGCTGATAGGGAGGGCTGTGAAGGGAATACATGGAGGTAGCCTGAGGCAGACTTCCAAGGAAGCAGTGTGGAGAGCCCACCTCAAGCCTGGATGGGACTCCAGAGCCTTGCCACCAGTCCAGAGATCCAGAGACTGGTAACTACTGGGAAGGGAGCAATTACTCCTGGCAGAGAAACTGAGCAGACTCTCTAATGCCTGGGCAGAGAAGTGCTCCATGACAGCCTTTGTGGAACAGCAGACCTGATCTTGAGACGGGGCACTGATCTCTGCATTACATTGGTGCTGCTCGTTAAGTCCTCAAAGAACATTGTCCCCAGTCTACAAGCCCTGGCAGGTAACTGCAGATGTGGAACCCCAGATGATCTACCCTCAACCCTGAGCCAGCTGCTGGGTGATAGACACAGACAATGGAACTGACCAAGAAAGAGGTTAGTGGTGGTTCTGGTTTGTCTGTTTGATTATCTCATTTGGTTGCTTTGTTTGTTGGTTGGTTTTCTCTTTTCTTTCCTTCTTTTATTTCTCTTTCTTTGCTTTTTCACTGTGTGTGTGTGTGTGTGTGTGTGTGTGGTTTTTTTTTCTTTCTATTTTTTTCTCTCCTTTTCCTTTTTCCTCCTTTTCTTTTTTTCCCTCCTTCTCCTCTCTCTTCCCTCTTTTAGCCTGTTTTGGACTCAGAGACTATGCAAGCATACCCACTGTAAACTCATATTGTGCAGAGACAGACAGTGAGTCCCAGCTGGCCAATTCTCCAGATAGCAAACATTATGACCTACCAATAGGTTCTGAATCCTTGCAGTCCTCCTCATCCCATAGTAAATACTCAAAATTGTAAAGAGACAGCACAATGCTCCACCCAGAGAACTCCTAAAAGACATCTTATGAAGAGATCAACCCCTAGATACATAATAATTTGCCTACACAAAGTGGGTATAAAAGAAACAATTTTAAAGGCTACAAGGGAAAAAGGTCAGGCTACCTACCACAGAAGACTAATCAGAATTGCTGCAGATTTATTTGCAGAGACACTACAGGCCAGAATGAACTGAACCCCAATCTTTAATGTTCTTCGAGATAAAAAAATTTCAACCAAGAATTTTCTATCCAGTCAGGCAAAGCATCATCAGTCAGGAAGATGTAAAATCCTTCCCAGACACCCAATCCCTAAGAGAATATGCTGTTTCAAGACCAGTTCTACAAGGGACACTTAAAAAGGTGCTGTGCACAGAAGAAAAAAAGAAACAAAAGAAAGACCAACTACTTCACAAATTCATAACCAAACACAGAAGTAGCAGAACACACAACACATCTGTAAAAATGAAAACACACACATATATGAACATAAAAGCTAACAAAAACAAAATAGCATTATAAGAGCATTATGACAGTGATAAACTTTCACATTTTAATAATCAGCCTGAATGTGAATGGACTAAATACACCACTGAAAAGACATAGAATGACAAACTGGATAAAAGCACATGATCCAGGAATTTGACGTCTCCGGGAAACTCATCTCACCAAAAAGGTCACCAACAGACTCAAAGTTGGAGGATGAAAAAGGAATTTTCAGAAGAATAGATCACAGAATAAGGCAGGAGTCAGGATCTTAATATCAGACAAACAACTTTTAAGCTATCAATAATCTTAAAAGATACAAAAGGACACTACATAATGATAAAAGGTTTGGTCCATCAGCAACATTCATCCTAAACAGACATATACCCAACATGGGAGCACTAGCTTTTAAAAAGCAGCTACTAAGCAAACTTAAAAAAGATATTTACACTAACACTAACATAACTGGAGATTTAAATGCCCCCACAAATAACCATAGATAGATCATTGAGGCAAGAAATCAACAAAGAGATCCGTAACCTCAACTTGATTCTTGAACAAATGGACTTAGTAGATACCTACAGAACACTCCACCCAACAACTACAGAATATACATTGTACTCATCACCACATGGAATGTACTCCATGATCAACCACATCCTCAGCCTTAAATCAAGCATAAACAAATTTCACAAGATAGAAATATTGCCATGAACTTTCTCAGACTAGAGTGGAATACAAATAAATATTACCACCAACAAAATTACCCCCAAACCCCACAAAGACATGGCTTGACACTAAATAGAATGATGCTGAACAACACCTTGGTCAACACACTAATCAAAGCAGAAATTAATAGATTCCTAGAAACAAATGAAAATTAAGAAACATCTTACTGAAACCTCTGGGATGCCATGAATACAGTACTGAGTAGAGAACTTATATCTCTACAAGCACACATCAAGAAAATAGAGAACAAGTTGACAACCTAACATTTCATCTAAGGGAGCAGGAAAGGCAACACCATCAAAACCCTAAAGTTCAGCAGAAGGATCCAGACCACCAAAATAAAAGCCCAATTATGGAACATAGAAGACAAACAAATTATAGAAAAAAAAGCAGCAAAACAAAAAGTTGGTTCTTTGAAAGAATAAACAAGATTGATGGCCCCTGAGCCAAATGACCAGGAAAAAGAGAATCAGAAATGAAAAAGTTCAAGTTCCAACTGACCCCAAAGAAATACAAATGACTATCAGAGATTACTATGCATACCTGTATGGAAAGAAACTCAATAACTTGAATAAAATGGAGGATTGTATGACACCCCAAAATCTCTCAAAGTTGAAACAAGTAGAAATTGAGATCCTAAATAGACCAATAATAACCCAGGAAATTGCCTCTCTCTTAAAAAAAAAAAACAAAAAACAAAAAAAAACCAACTATGTACAGAAAAGCCCCGGACCAGATGGATTTCCACTGGAATTCTACAAAACATACAAGCAGAAGCTAATACCAGTCTTATTGAAGGTATTCTAGGCAATCAAGAAAGATGGAATGCTCCCTAAATCATTTTATGAAGCCAACATCACACTGCTTCTCCTGTTGAACCACGTAAAGATTCAACTAAGAAACTACAGGCCAATATCTGAAGTGAACATAGATGCAAAAAAACTCAACAAGATTCTAGCAAATCAGATCCAACAACACACCTCAAAAATAATCCACCATGATCAAGTAGGCTTTATTCCCAGTTTGCAGGGTTGGTTCAACATCTGCAAGACCATAAATGCAATTAAATACATAAAAGGATGTACAAACAAGAACCACATGATGATATAGTTATATGCAGAAAAAGTTTTTTATATAATCCAGTATACCTACTTGGTAAAAACCCTTGAACATCTAGGCATAAAGGTAACATACCTCAAAATAGTAAGAGCCATCTATGATAAATCCACAGCCAACATATTGCTAAATGGACAGAAAGTAGAAACATTTCAACTGAAAACAGGAACAAGACAAGGCTGCCCATTATCACCCCTCCTGTTCAACATAGTGTTGGAAGACCTAGTTAGAGCAATCAGACAAGAGAAGGAAATCAAGGGATTCCAAATAGCAAAAGAAGTCAAGTTATCCCTTTTTGCTGATGATATGATCCTATACCTCAAAAATCCAAGAGAATCTTTATCTGCACTGATAAGGGACTTTGGAAAAGTCTCAGGGTGCAAAATAAATGTGCAAAAGACAGTTGCATTCTTATATAGCAACAACAAACAGGCAGAGAACCAAATAAAAAGCACAATACCATTACAATAGTCACACACAAAAATGAAATACCTCATCATCTTCCTAATCAGAAAAGAGAAAGGCCTTTGCAACAAAAACTACAAAACACTGCTCAAAGAAGATATGATGACACAAACAAATGGAAAAATATTCCATGCCCATGGATTGGAAGAATTAACATTGCTAAAATATCCATTCTGCTCAAAGGCAATCTACAGATTCAACACTTTACCCATTAAATTACCAACATCATTCTTCTCTGACCTGGAAACAGTACAGAAATTCATATGGAAACGTAAACAACCACGAATAGTCAGAACAATCCTTAGCAAAAGGATCCTAGTGGGAGGTATCACGTTTCCAGTCTTTAAACTTTGTTATAAGACTACAATAATCAAAACAACCTGGTATTCGTACCAGCACAGGCATATAGACCAATGAAACAGCAATTCCGGAAGCAAATCCTCAATTTCTCAACTAACTAAAGTCTTCCACAAAGCCTCCAGAAACAACCACTGGGGTGAGCAGAACCTGTTCTGTAAATGGTTCTGGGAAAACTGACTGACGACATGCAGAAGAATGAAACAGGACCTCTACCTGTCACCATGCAGAAAAATCAACTCCAAATGGATCCAAGACTTAAACATAAAATGTCAAATATTAAGAATCATAGAAAGGCCACCCCACATCTTCAAAATTAAAAAAAGAAAGAAAAAAAGAAAACTCAGGAGACACCCTTATGGAAATCAGAATAGGCAACAAATTCCTGATTAAAACCCCAAAAGCCCATGCCATAAGAGATAAGATTGACAAATGAGACCTCATCAAACTGAAAAGCTTCTGCAAAGAGCAGGAAGACACCCCACGGAAAGGGAAAAAATACTTGCCAACTGTATATCTGAAAAAGGCCAAATATCCAGGTTCTACAAGGAACTCAGACATGCAGAAAGGAAATAAAAACAAACAGCTCCATTAAAAAGTGGGCAGAAGCTGGCGCAGTGGCTTAAACCTGTAATCCCAGCACTTTGGGAGGCCAAGGCAAGGGGATTGCCTGAGACCAGGGGTTCGAGACCATTCTTTCTGCACAACTTGGCAAGACCTCATCTCTACAATAAATAAAAAAAAAATGTAGTCAGGTATGTTGGCATGTTCCTGTAGTTCCAACTACTTGGAAGGCTGAAGCAGAAGGATCCCCAGAACCCAGCAGGTTGAGACTTTGGTTGCCATGAGCGTGCCACTGCACTACAGCCTGGTAGACAGAGTGAGACTTCAATTCAAAAATAAAAAATGGGCAAAAGACACAAATAGACTCTTCTCAAAAGAAGACATGCAAGCAGCCAACACATGTGAAAAAATGCTCAGTTTCACTAATCATTAGAGAAATGCAAATCAAAACTTCATTGAGATACCACCTAACAGTAAGAATGGCCTAACTCCCAAAGAATGGCCCTGATTAATAAAACAAAAAACAACAGATGCTGTCGAGGATACACTGTTGGTGGGAATGCAAGCTAGTTCAACCTCTATGGAAAACAATATGGGGATTCCTAGAAGAACTAGAAATTGACCTTCCATACGGCCCAGCAAACCCCCTTCTGGGAATATACTTGGAGGAACTTAAATCACTCTACAAAAAAGATACTTGCACACGCATTTTTATTGCAGCACTAGTCACAATAGCAAAAACATGGAACCAACCATGCTGCCCACCAAAACTGAACTGGATGAAACAAATGTGGTACAAATACACGATGAAATATTACTTAGCCATAAAGAAGAACAAAATTGTGGATTTTTGCTGCATCTGGATAGATTTAGTGT
>CAUYQG010114790.1:0-37208 GCA_963574415.1 Tarsius wallacei | reverse complement strand
GGTGGAGAGTTGGGGCCACTTTTGTAATCTACCACACTTGGTGCACAAAGCCATGTTTAAGAAAAGAACAAAGTGATGTGTAGGTGCATAGGAATGAGAGGAAGTGATCTGATCTGAGTATCAGGGAGGGCTTCTTGGTAGCGGTCGCAAAATCAGACACACATTACCCCATCATAGATGTCATCCCCTAAAACTGCTTTCTTTATCTTTTTTAAAATTTTTTTTGAAAAAGCAGGAGTTTATTAACAAGACAGAAACACTCCCGCAGCAGGAGGGGACCCAAAAAAAGGTCACCCAAAGTTTGTTGTTGTTGTTGTTGCTGTTGTTTTTGAGTTGGAGTCTCACTCTGTCACCCAGGCTGGAGTGCAGTGGCACGCTCCTGGCCACTGCAGCCTTGACCTGCTGGGCTCAAGTGATCCTCCCACCTCAGCCTTCCACATTGCTGGAATTACAGGCCTGTGCCACCCACCTGGCTAATTTTTTGATTTATGGTAGAGACAAGGTCTTGCCATGCTGTCCAGGCTGGTCTCAAACCCGCAGGCTCTGGCAATCTTCTTCCCTTGGCCTCCCCAAGTTCTGGGATTACAGGCATGAGCCGTAGCACCTGGCCTACTTTCATCCTGAAATATTAAATTGCAGTACCCTCTCCCTTGCAACTCTTACTTACAACCCACACACCCACTGAGTTCATAAAGACTTCCCTACCTGGCTGCTCAGTTCTCTTCTTGCTTCTCAACAACCCCTGGACCCTCACCTTCCTTTCTCCCCATCCCTCTCCACATGCCCAGCAAAACCCAGGCTCAGGGTGGTTGGATGCAAGGATCTGCACCCTCTGACTTTGATGCATAGGCCTTCTGGGGAAAACTCAGAAAATAGGCTGAAGCCGGGCTCGGTGGCTCAGCCTGTAATCCCGCGCCTTGGGAGGCTGAGGTGAGTGGATTGCCTGAGCCCACGGGTTCGAGACCCGCCTGGTCAACTTGGCGAGACCTCATCTCTACAATAAATCAAAAAATCAGCCAGGCGTGGTCGCACGTGCCTGTAATTCCGGCTACTCGGAAGGCTGAGGTGGAAGGATCGCCGGAGCCCAGCAGGTCGAGGCTGCGGTGGCCGGGAGTGGCCACTGCACTCCAGTCTGGGTAACAAAGTGAGACTCCAACTCAAAACAAAAAAAAAGAAAATAGGCTGATGGAGTCATGAATTTTTGCTGGTTTCCAACATCAGCTTGATCCTACACCATATTGAACCATGCTTTACTCACGTTGAACATCCCCCTGCCTACTTGAGGAATGGTTGAAAACTTGCACGCCCATGACCAGCTCCCCAGTGCCTCTGACAGTCTTATTCACCTTTATCCATCCACTAGATTGGTAAGGAATTGGTCAATCTATGTCAGCAATGACAAGTTCCCACTCACCACCTACAAGATGGCGGAGCTTTCTCTCTTCCCTTTTTCCCTCCTTACTTCTCCTTCCGTCTCAAAACCTCTGCTCCCTTGAATCCCGAGTACTTGAAATTTCCCTTCTGCTTGAGAAACAAATCCCCTTCCCATTTACTGAAGCTGGTCCCTCATTTTTCTCTTCTTCCCTTTCTGTCGGCTCTTTTTCTGGTTCTTCAAGGATCCCTCTCTGTGGACCCATTCACCTCGGGTGTTCTCTAGAGTGATCTCACCACAGCAGACTGCTTCACAGTGTTTATGCATTTCAAAGGCAATTGTGCATACTTACAGGATTTTGCTGCCATTTATATACAGATGGCATTCACATTGCTATTTCTAGTTTAAACCCTTCCAAGATTTATAACCTTTTCTGTTCAACTGTTGACTTGCTATATAGACAGGGATGCCTGCAGGTGTCTCACACTTGACATTTCCACAACTCAACTCTCAATCTCAATCCACCTCCTGCTGCTTCTCTCTATCTTTCTTCTCCTCCTCTCCCTCTTTTTGTTTGTCTTCTTTCTCTTCCTGCCCCTGGTCCTCCTCCTCCTTCCTCTCCTTTTTCTGCAGTCATAACTGAAATGCAAATCTCACTCTCCTCTTTCAACCATATAATTTGATTCTGAGATAGCATGTTTTTTGAATGAAAGAGAAGAAACTTCAATGATTTTGAAAGTTAATCTTCTGTCATTGAAACTTTCTGCACGTCTCTCTAAAGCAGTGAATTCCTCACCAATGTTATCATGGATGATTAGCCATCTGCATGTGTCATGGGTTGCATGAGAACCAGCTAAACTAGATGTATTTCCTATTCACCATAAGCTTACAATTACAGGGAGACAAAGTTGGCACAACTATGCATAAAATTTAAATAACTGCCATCAATATCAAACTGAAATTAAGTCTTTATTTATGTGATCGCTTTTGCATTCTTTCTTCCTATACGGTCAAAAATACAGGTAAAAGTTCATGATGTAGTGCATAGACCCTAAGAGGATGCCCAGTCATCCCATCTTCTGGTGTTCACAGCCTTGTATAATTTCCTCCTGAGTGAGGGCCACACCTGTGATGCGATCTGAACTGATAGAACATGGCAAAGGCAACTGGATATCACACTTATGATTAAGCTATATTATGTAAGGCTATATCTTGTCAGGGAGTGGGGGATGGACATTCTCTTTGCCTGCTACCGAATTAGGTGACCCTGTTTGAGAGGTCCATTTGGCACTGTGGGTGATCTCTAGTAGTGAGCATCTTTGACTATAAGAAGCTGAATTCTGCCAGCAACCAGTGAACTTGGAAGAGGCTCTGAGTTTCAGATGAGACCATGTCCCCAGCCAACATCATGATTTCAGCCTTGTGAGACTTGAGCTGTGGCCAGGTCCTTGACCTACCATGAGATAGTAAATGGGTGTTGGTTTAAGCCACTGAACTTGTGTCATTTGTTACGCAGCAGTAGATAACTAACACAGAAGTCGCTTTTGAAAATCCAGATAGCATGAGAAATTAAAAATAATGGTTAACTCTTCAGTGTTAGTTTGTTTTTCAAAAATTTCCAAAACTGATTCTAATCATGTGACAGTTATGCTTCCAAGACCTTATATAGGAGAGAAGATATTCAAGGGAATTTAGAGACCCAACACATATATAAGTTTCTTCCTTTTTCATTAAGGGTTTAATGCTGCTATAAACATACATGCTGTATGAAATTAATAAGTAACTTAATATGTCAGTGTAGAAAACAAGGCAGAAAAATATTTGAAAAGTCAATGTACAATAACCTAGATCTGAGCCTTCTACATCAAATCAGAGGTGACACCTGTGTTTTTGCTGCAGAAACCACATGTCGGCTTTATGCTTTCTATCAGGCAATGCAATGAAAGATAGCTGATGGGAATACAACATCCACAAGATTTAAGTAATAAGAATAATCGTTACTTTGGAGAAGCACAGCAACCTTGTTCCAAAACCAAGGAGCTGCCGTGTGTGGCACTTTATCTGAAGAATACTGTGTAAGCAGCATAAGCCTACCGATGGGCTTTTCTCCTCGTTCTAGAATCGGTCACTAAGAACCATTTTGAAGAAAAGGGGGATAAAAATACTAAAGCCTAAGAGGGATGCAACCACAATGAGAGTTTATGAAAAGGTGAGATTTTCCAGTTCAGGAATTCCCACCCACCACTCCAGAAGTCTAGAGAAAGAGGAGCCAGATAGCAGCAGAGACACAGAAGCATAAGGAAGGGAGAGTGACAGGACGGGGTCAGGAGACAAACCCAGGGCAGGGTGCTGTGGCGGTTCCTCTCCTACAACAAGCCAAGTGTCAAGCGACCCAAGAGGATCCCTCCAAGAATCGCTGGAGGAAAATCGGGGACCCGCAAGAAAGCGGAGCACATCTCCTCTCTTGACACGGCATTCTCATGGATCCTTGAAGATTTTCCACAGACATGGTAGGTGGTACGAACAGCTTTAAGGAAACAAATGCTCAGGTCCTTGACTTCCCAGCCTCAGAATTATGAGAAATACATTTATGTTGTTTATAAGCCACTCAGACTAAGGTATTCTCCTACGGCAGCCTGAATGCACTTGGACGCAAGGCTCTGCATGCTTCTTTCCCAAGGTTCTCTACTTCAGGAGGGGATCTTTCTCAGACTGTCCCTCACTCTACTGCCCTGGAGGTGTTTGTACCACTTGCAGAATCTCATCTGCCAAAGAAACATCTGCTCACCATACCTCTCAAGCATCCCAACTATTACTAAGGGTTGACACGAGGTTTAAAAACCTCCGGGGCACCAGAGCAAGATGCAGTCTGAGAAGATGCCCTCTGAAATACAGAAACTTGGAAGAGACATAAGCAGAGATATTGTGTCTGAGAACATTCAGGCTGCCCTAATGGAATACTTTAGATGGGTGACTTATAAACAACAGAGACGTATTTCTCATAATGCTGAGGCTGGGAAGTCTAAGACCAAGGCGTGGGCAGATTTGGTGTCCAATGAGGGCCCACCTCCTGGTTCACAGAGGGTACCTTCTGCGGCATCTATCCATGGGGGAAAGGGAGGATGGCTTCCCTGGAGACTCTTTTCTAAGTGCACTCATCTCATTCTTGAGGGCTCCACACATCCTCATGACCTAATCACATCCCCAAAGGGCCCGCTTCCTTATACCATCACCTTGGGAGTTAGGATCTCAACATATGGATTTGGGGGAAGGAGAGAGACACAACTCTTCAGACCACAGCAGCTTGCAAGAGTTATTAAAGGGATGGAGCCTTTACTTTATCCAGTGAACCACTGTCTGCTGATAATCTGTCTGTCTTTCTAGTTCTCTGTCCTCTTGCTTAGAATTAGAATTCAAAATTGAGAGGTCCATTATAGGTTTGCACATCAGTGAACACATTTATGTGAAATAAGAAATGATGTCAAAAAGTTTCGTTTTGCAGAAAACAAGTTCTATTTTGGCAAACTAGTTTGACAATAAGGAATAGATTTTATGGTGGTCGTTTTTCAAAAATTGAAAGAGCTAAAACCAGCACTTCAAAGTTGTGATGAAAATATACTTTGGGCAAGTGTCCAACCATGGCCTGAGTCTGAGGAGCAAAGACCTGGAGACATTAACACACAGGTGCAGCCTCGGGAAAGGTAATTCCACACTCACAACATCCCTGACTTATGTGTTTAGAAGAGGAATTGGGTACGGCTGGGACCATTGTCTCAGAGCAATGCTACACTAACAGGTGACAGAGAAAGCTAAGCCTCCAATTTCCTTCTGTGTCTTCTGTCAGGAAGAACAGTCATCAGAGTGGAATGACAGAAATGACAAAAGCAAAAGAAAGGTGAAGTCCAGGTCCAGAAAGTGGGGTAAAGGAGGCCTTTGCTGGTCCGGAGGAGCTCTGTGGCTGTCAGTAGGACTTGCGGGTGTCTCAGAACCCACTTTGGGCACAGAAGCCCTAGAAGGTACCTTCTGCTGCATCTGTCCATGGGGGAAAGGGAGAATGAAGAGAGAATAATTAGAGGAGAGGAGAGATTAATCGAGCTCACCAAAAACTTGAGATACCTTAGAGAAGAGGAGAGAGACCTAGAAGATTGGATTTGAATAAACATTCCAGTTTCCACAAAGAGAGGAAGATGGGTCTTGCAACTTAGTGGCGGGCATTTGTGCTGTGAACAGTCTCAGAAAAGACCTTGGAAGCCAGGGAGGCTTTGCAGAAAGGCATGTGAGACGCACCATGATGGTGAAAGCCAGAGGGAGAAATGAGCCAGGCATTGTCATCGTGGCCGGGGAGAGTGAATCTGATGACAGTGCTGGTCCCATTTCTCAGGGTGGCTGGCATCAGTACCTAGCAGACCCAATCTTCTGGGCGGATCGAGTATAGAGAGAAATGACAGCATTGCCCAAGCCAGTGACGGCCGGCTTTGAAGCAAGTCACCAAGCAGGTACAGAAAACGTTGAAATGAGTCCGCATGTGTCAACTTTGAATTTGTCTTTTTGTATTACAGATCTCTTTTTTGCTCTTTCGGCAATGTGAAAATTAGGAGACTAGGTATGGGTTCTTAGGTATGGGACAAATATGAAGAGAGGCTTTGGTTTGATGTCACAAGAATACTCAGAGTCTCAAGCTACAAAGCCTATCCCAAAGATTATTTCAGATATCGCTCAGATAGAGATTCTAATAGACTTAATTCTATAATCTAATGTTGTCTGGCCTTTGTAGTTAAAGTATTAGGATTGTGGCTTTTGGGTGCATAAAAATAAGATCAAAGCACCAGCAGATTCAGCAGCTGGTGAGGGCTCGCTCTTTGTTTCACAGATGGCGTTTTCTTGCTGCATCTCATATGGTGAAAGGAGAGCACAAGCTCCCCCAGGCCTCTTTTATGATGACACTAATGCCATCCATCAGGGTTCCACCTTCATGATCTAATCACCTCCTAAAGGCTCCACCTCTTAATATTATTATTACATTGAGGACTGGGCTCCAACCTATGAATTTTGGGGGGAAACCAACATTCGCACCATAATAAATGGATGGGTGAGTAAATGGATGGACAGATGATAGGTAAATGAAAGAGGAAACCCCAGAGGGAGGTGTCTAGTGGTGTGACATAAGACTCTGTCATGGGTAATGTCCTGGTCAACAGGGAATTTTACATTTGTTGAATGTCTTGGAGGTAGAGATTGGTGGCTAACAAAAATTTTAGATGACAAATTCTAGAAGGAGAAGCTAAATTTTGAGTCAATAATCCAGAAAAGCTAACATCGTTGATGATATATAATAAGATTCTAAAAAAATAAATATGAAAGTCATCCATTAAGTTCAAGAAAGCCACTAAAAAAAGAGAACAGGAAAGGAAAGGTTTGAATGGACAAAATTCTGAGTTCAAATAAAGAAAAAAAGACTCATTCAACTTTATTGAATTTCAAGTAACTCAATACTTTATTTGCAGCTGCCAAAATAAGTAATTGTGTGGAGCATATGTTAAGGAACACTATGGGTTGCAGTAGAGAAGCAACAAGTCATGACAGTGCCTGAGATTGTGAAAGATCTATGTCAGGAAAATGTTAAGGCAGGTCTGAGTGGCAAGAGAAATACGCACAGATGTAAAGATTTACTTTGTAAATAGATAAAAGACTCGGCATCAAAAGGTGCGAATTCTTCCTAATCTAATTAAAATCCTTAACACAACATCAATACAATTCCAAATATCAACAATTGAAATAGACAATATAATTCTAAATTTCACATTGAATAATAATCAACATGAATAGTCAGGAAAGCCTGAGAAGTAGGAATAGCAACCATATCTAACTCTGCTAGATACTAGAAGGTGCCCTAACACTTCAGCAATTAGAACAGTGGAGAGAATGAGTTGCCAGACAGGTCAGTAGACTAGAACAGAAAGTCCAGAAGCAAAATCAATTACATTTGGGCACTTAGCTTAGCGTACAGGTGGCATTTGATATTGATGGAGAAAAGATAAATTATCGAAAAACTGTAACTGAACTAAGGGATAAAAACATTGAATTCTAACCTGACACTGTAAGAAGAGGTAGATTCTGAACTAATAAAAAAAATTAAGAGTAAAATAAAAATTATAAAATCGCTAGAATAAAACAATGAAATGATGTTTTCCTATAAACTTTGGGAGGTTCTGTCTAGCGATGACTCAAACACCAAGGAAAGAAATGATTAACCGAGCTCACCAAAAACTTGAAAAGCTTGCATGGAAAAAAATGTGCAAACTCGCCTCACAAAGCCGCATAAGCAATATGAAGTGACAAGTGACACTTTGAAATAAATAATTGCTGTTTGTATCACAAGGGGCTAATTTCATAAATGTGTAAAAAGCGCCACCAAATCAAAGAGAAGAAAGATCGAGAATACATTAGAGACACGGAAAAAGTTGAACAGAGAGTTTGCAGAAAAGAATAACAGCTCTTAAGTCTATCAAAACACACTCAACTTCATGAATGACAAGAAACATACGTGTTAATGTTACCTTGAGAAACCATACATTTTTGCATGAGCAGAAATGTACCCTTTTGACGTCACGCCGTGTCAGAGGAGCAACTGCCCTCCTACACTGCAGGTGGCCGTGTGAATGAGGACGAGCTCGAGGAAGGACTTTGCCGACGCATGCCCGATTCTAGAAGCACATCCCCTCTGACACGGCAGGGATTCATCCTGCAGACGAACTCACACAAGCCAGAGTGATGCATGTGTAAGGCCATTTAGCATGCCATTTCTTCATAACAGCAAACAATTAGAAACCCCTAACTATATTTAAAAGCCTCACAAAAATGCATCATGAGATACTCATACAATAAGATACTACAGAGTCAAAAAGAATTCTTTATGTTCCCATATAGACAAACCCCCAAAATATATTTGTCATGAAAATACTGTCATCAACGAAAGCTTGATTTGTGCTGCAAGGCCCAGAATCTGGAAGAATCTGGAAGCTTGAGTGTGTGTGATGCAGGGACAGATTTTGAGTCATCACAAGGAAGAACTGTCCCATAAATAGGGGGTTCTCAATGGAATAGAATTGAGATTCCAGAAGCAAAACTTCAGTTTCTCAGCCAACTCATCTTCAACAAAGCCTCCGCCACCACTGGGGAGAGGAGAACCTATTCAGTAAATGGTGCTGGGAAAACTTGCTGACCACATGCAGAAGCCTCAAACAAGACCCCTATCTATCCCCAAACACAAAAATTAACTCTAAATGAATCAGAGACCTAAATGTAAAACCTCAAACCATAAGAACCTTAGAAAATGCAGGACACACCCTTATGGAAATCGGAACTGGCATCCAATTCCTGAGCAATACCCAAAATGCATGGGCCATAAGAGATAAGATAGACAAGTGGGACCTCATCAAACTGACAAGCTTCTGCAAAGCCAAAGACACCATTAAGAGAGCAGGGAGACAGCCCACAGACTGGGAAAAAGTATTTGCCAACTCCAGGTCTGACAAAGGCCTAACATCTTAGATCTACAAGGAACTCAAACGCACTGAAAAAAAAAAAACCCATTATAAAGTGGGCAAAAGATATGAACAGACACTTCTCAAAGGAAGATATCCGAGCGGCCAACAGACACATAAAGAAATGTTCAACCTCACTAATCATCAAGCAGATGCAAATTAAAACTACACTGAGATACCACCTAACTCCAGTCAGAATGGCGATTATCAGTAACTCAAAAAATAACAGATGCTGGAGAGGATGTGGTGAAAAGGTAACACTTCTACACTGTTGGTGGGAGTGTAAACTAGTGCAACCTCTGTGGAAAGTAGTGTGGCAATTCCTAAACGCTCTAAATATCGACCTCCCATATGACCCTGCAATCCCCCTACTGGGAATATACCCTGAAGAACTCAAATCACTCTATCAAAAAGATACCTGCACACGAATGTTTATCGCAGCATTGTTCACAATAGCAAGAACCTGGAACCAATCATTCTGTCCATCAAAAAAGGACTGGATTTAAAAAACATGGTACATATACACAATGGAATATTATGCAGCCATAAAAAAGAACAAAATCATGAATTTTGCAGCAACCTGGATGGAACTAGAGTCTATAATACTGAGTGATCTCTCACAGAACCAAAGATCTGAGTATCACATGTTCTCACTCATATAGTGGACCTTGAACATCTACCATAATACTATAAGAAAAGGACTGACATTGGTGGGAAACTATGGGGGGGGGTAGGGAGGGGAAGGGAGGTAAGACTAACGGTAGTCAATATCTGTCTGGGGATGGGGAGACACCCCTTATTAACAAGGGTACCTGAACAATGCACATTTGTATACCTAACCCTTAACTGTACCCCACAATTTTATAATTAAAAAAGTTTTTTAAAAAAAGAAGTTTATCCTTTAATCATATCATTATTTGAGAATCCATTGATAGTTTTTACTTGTCTAAAACTGTTTACTTTGTCCTCTTTCTTCAAACATACTTTCACTGGATTTACTATGCCAAGTGATAGTTATTTTCTTTTAGCACTTTAAAAATTATTAGAAAAACTATAGATATAATTTATTGCATTATCAAATAAAAAGGAAAATTGAATTCATCAATACCAGATAAATAATTTAGCAAAATTTAAAAACTGTTCTCTGTTAAAGAAAATATTATGTGATTAAAGTTATTTTTTTAAAACAATTTAAAAGTTGCTGAACCATGTGAGTTACCTATAGACGTTTAACTTCTTAACTGCATACTCTTATATGAATATATATAGCTCCATATTTATAAAAGGCTGTAGTTATATATTTATAATGATTTATATATACATATATATAGTTATGGCAAATAAAGTTAGGTAGATAGACAGATATCAGAGAAACCAAACCAATGTAAGAAAATATATTTATTGACCATAGGTAAAAAGTATATAGTTATATTACTATTTTTATACTATTTCAATTTTCATGTAATTTTATTGTTTTTCTAAATTAAAAAATTGGAAGAGAATAAGAAAATAAAACGGCTGAAAACAACAAAAACTTGAGTGATCTTAGACATGTTAATGCTGAAAAATTGTCCCCTAATAGTTGAGAGGTTAACTAGAAAAAACATAAAGCAAATATCTGGACTAATAGGGAAATACAAGAAATATTATCTTTACAATCAGGACAAGTAATGGAACTCACTATCACCTTTTTCTGCTCAATATTTTAGAGGGATTCCACTCTAGTGCGTAAGAAAAGTAAATAAATTAAAAATATAAATATTGGAAAAATAAACGATAAACATTATTTATCTAAATAATGTCATTATTTTTCTAAACAGATTTTTTTTAAAAAGAAAATAATTATACTTGAAGATGCAAGCAAAACAACTTTATATAACAATATAACATTTTAATTAAAAAACTTCAGTGACATTCAAAAGGACAAAGGGTTAGTAAGTATTTCAGGTTAAAATAATCTAATATCACCCCTGGGGGGATAAAAAATTAGTTTTTGGAGGTGAAGAAGATCTTAGCTATTAGAATTGTTTTAGAACCTTCAATTCAGCTCGACTGTACATGAACAAAAAAGGAAAAAGTCTATAAAACTCCTTGGAGAGAAGGAAGGTAGCTACAATGAAAAAAATACAAGAAGGTTGAAAAATATATGATTAAAATATAGAAGAGTTACAAATATCTTCAAAATCTCAATTGCTGAGAACTCAAAATACAGTTTTTTTCTCATGCCACATGTTCATGCAGGTCAGTTCTGTCATTGCTCCCATTGTGTTTATGCTAGAACACAGAAAGCTGGAGCAGCATGGGTCTGAAAGTTTGCCACTGCAGAAAAAATAGAACACATTATGCATTACCTTTTAAAAAATGTTTGCCCAGAAGTAACATATGTAACACTATGTGTATGTATATATATACATATATATGTATGTATGTGTATATATATATATTTATAAATAATGACCAAGCGTAATCTCAACGATGTAGAAAAATACAAACCTTCCTCAAGTACAGTAACAAATATTTTCAAACAATAATAGTCTACTACATTAACAATAACAAATAATACCATTTAAAATATCTTTCATAATATTTATGACTAGTTTTGGAAAACTAGTCATAATTATTATGAAAGATATTTAAGACTTTTGCAGGTAAGATTTTTTAAATATTAAAATACATTAACAATAAAAATAATTGCTTGTAATAATGCAATTATCCACATCTTGATATTTGGACTTAATTTAGCACTCTTTTAAAAAAACAACTAACACACATCTCTAATAATTTTACAAACTGACTTTAATGGCTACATTAGGACAAAATATCAATATAGCAAAGTAATTATTGGAGAATAATAAAGGGAGAATACTTGCTATATCTGATATTATAACTACTTTATCTAAGCACTATTAATTCAGTAATGTGTTATGGTCTTAGTATAGGAATAGAGGAATTGACCATTAGATCAAAATTTCATCAAAGTATACAGATTCTTATGGTACGACAGAAATAACATTTCGGTTTAGTCAGGAAAAGAGCAACTACTCAATAAATGGTGCTGGAAAAAATGATCTATTAGAGGAAAAAAAAATGGGTGAACTACCTTACACCAAGCAAATTTTAGGTATATCAAGAAATGAAAAATGAGAAGAAACATGTTTATAATTATTAGAAGGAAATAAAATAACTTTACGGTTATGGGTAGAAAAAATATTTCATCTTAAAAAATTAACATATACTATAAAATAAAATATTAATAAATTTAATATATTAAAATTAAGCTGTGCTATTTATAAAAAGATTCTATAGAGTCATTAACTGACTAGGTTCAACCTGGGAAAAGCTACTGCAATTAACATAACTATAAAATAATTAGTATTCAGAACATAAACTATTCCTGCAAATCAATAAGAGGAACAACCCCATTTAAAACTGGAAACAGACATTTGGGCAAATTGGCAGCAGGTTTTTAATAGAGGTAGAAAAAGAAATGGACAGTCATCATCTGAAATCCACATCAGTATTAGAGAAATGTCAATTAAGACCACAATGATATATCTGCAAGACTGACAAAAATTAAGTGTGTTGATTTCAATGTTAATAAGGATATGGAGCAGTAGCAGCTTTTACATATTGCTGATGGAAATGAGGGATAGAATTGAAAAAGCCAGATATGAGATTATTTCTATAATCCAGGTCCGATATATTTTTATATGTAAATTCTATCATATTTTTTAACCAAACTTCAATCATTGAATCAATTTTTATATTTCTCTACATTTATTTAAAATATATGCCACTTAATTTTTAATCCTTAGGTTTTTGAATTGTATATGAGGAGAATGTCTATTTTTTAAATGTGAAATGCATAGGCCTTGAAAACAAAGCTCAAAACTCAGAATTGGACTCTGCCCAGTTCTTTAAACTACATATGGAATAGAGACATTAGGTGGTCTCACTGCATACTTTGTAATTAAAATACAAGCCTTTGCGGTATTTAAAGCAGGTGTGAGCTCAAACTGTTAATTGCACTATAAATTCATGCTCTTGCACCTGAAGAGGATTCGTTTGTGTGCACATTTCAAACATATTATAAGAGAATTGCCAACATATGCTGTATATTCTGTACTATTAAGTTACAGAACAGGCAACAGCAATTCACCAATATAAGTGTGGTGCAGGTGTTAAGTGGCATCACAGATGTGATATGGCTGAGGAAATACTGTAATTCAGGGAAGCAGGTAGAGTTATTTCTTTGAAACTTTCTTCCAAACTGTTCTATAGCACAAGATCATGCAATTGAAGATATTATAAAGATTGTATTAAAGGGAGACAAATTAAAAGATAGTTAAAGAGCAGGAAATCCACTGCCATAAGGTTGGAAGTTACAGTTTTCTTTTGGGGTCTTGAACTATACCTTCGACTTTGATAAAAGTTTGATAAACCTGTTTATCACCAGGAAAGCAATCATTTCTCTGGAAGATCTGGATATTAGATGTTTAGATGTTTACACTTATCTGTTACATCAAAGCACTACGCTAGTAAAAGGTAATAAACCCTGGAAATCATTACATGGAAAATGTTAAATTCACTCTAGTTATTTTTAATACAGTATTTATAGTAGGTTGAAATATAGTGAAATCAGATTTATAAAAAAGTTAGAAATTCAAATGATTTTGAATCTTTAAAAATAGGTAGACTTTAAAAACTAAGATATTTCTTAGACATAAGATTTTGCCCTTTTAAAATTTCATCAGGTCTTAGCCAATGACCTATTAAAACCACAAATTCTTTGTAGAAATCTTAGGGGAGACTCTTGTGGATTGGTGTCAATCTCTTGATGTTACATCAGAAATTGCTTTGGGCAAGAGAAACAAATGTTGACTACTAAACCCAGAATTGACTTGATAAAAGTGAAACATAACATAATCTTTATATTTTTCTACAAGAAGACAGTTTTTTGATCAAGGTCAAAAGCAAATTATCAATAATTGAAAATGTAAGTAAATATAAATAGATATAAAGACTACCAAAAGGAAAGGTAAATTTAATCTGAAATAAACTACATAAAAATAAGTTTCATGTTAATAAAGAATTTCATGGTCCTGTGATGGTTAATTTTATGTGTCAAATTAGCTGGACCACAGTGCCCAGATATTTGATCCAAAATTATTCTGGATGTTTCTTTGAGAGTATTTTTGCTGTGAAATTAACACTTAAGTCAATGGACCTTGAGTAGAGCACTTTGTCCTCCATAATGTGAGTGGGCCTCATCAAATCAGTTGAAAACTCTAATAGAACAAATACTGACCTCCTCTGAGCAAGAGAAACTTCTCTCAGCATATAGCCTTCACACATGAACTGCAACATTAGTTTTTTCCTGAGTCTCCAACCTGCCATCTGACACTGCAGGTTTTGGTCTTGTCAGCCTCCATAACAGCATCAGTGAGTTCATTTAAAAAAATCTCTATGTGTGTCTCTGTGTCTCTGTTTCTCTCTCTCTCTCTATCTCTCTCTCTCTATCTCTCTCTGTTTCTCTCTCTCCTCTCTCTTTATATATTTATATGTATATATACATACATCCTATTGCTTCTGTTCCTCCGAAGAACCTTGACTAATACACTGTCTATCTGAAACAACCCAACTAATTTGATTTGGATGAGATCACGTCATACAAAGTAAATATAAGACAAAATAAGTATAAGTAAATATATATTATAGAGAGTAAAGTGACACAATCTGATATTTGAGTATAATATAAATTTGAATACACTTTAGTGATGAAGGCTCATAGTTCTCTTCTCCACCAAATGCCAAGTCAACTTTTACAATGGTGCATTGAGCACAGGCAATCCCTAGGCCTCTCTCAGATTGATGTCATATCTTCATTTCTAGACTTCAGTCAAATTCCTAAGAAATTATAATGTAGGAATGAAATGTTCTTATATACTAACTAAGCTTTTGAAGCTGTAAGCAAAGATGTTTTTAAAAAGTGACCACATGATTTCTGAAAGAACTAGAAATTGACCTCCATATGACCCAGCAATCCTCTATTGGGAATATACCTAGAGGAACTAAAGTCATTCTACAAAAAAGATATCTACACACATGTTTGTTGCAACTCTATTCACAGTAGCAAAAACATGGAGCCAGCCATACTGCCCATTGAAGCTGGACTGGATAAAAAAAAATGTGGTGCATATATGCAGCCATAAAGAAGGATGAACATATGGACTTCGCAGGAACTTGGATGGATTTAGAGTTTATCATACTCATTCGTCTATTACAGAAACAAAAATCAGAGTCCTATATGTACTCACTCATAAGTGGACCTTGAATAATTATCATAATACTATAAGAAAGGGATTGGCAGTAGTGGGAACTTCCAGGGGAGTGGGAGTGGGATTGGCAATTGAGGGAAACTGCCAGGGGAGGGAAGGGTACACCTCATCAACAAGGGTACCTGCATAATGAACATTTGTATACATAGCCCTGAATTGTACCCCACATCTTTAAAATAAAGGGAAAAAAAGTGACCACAGCCAGAGTATATTAATAATTAGTTACCCGACATGGTAAGATAAGAAGAAATTAACAGATATGAAGTCTGATCTATTTGGCTAACAGGTATTGTAAAAGATAGGCAAAGTCACTGAGAACACTGTGAAAAAGGTACTTTTCAGGTCCACAAATATCACAAAATAAAAATATTAAATTTATTCAACCATTTGTATATAAACATGATGCCATCTGGAACCGTAGAAGAATTCAGTATTTGATTTCTATATGAGACTAGGTAGACCAGTGGTTTAAATCACAAAATAATCTGGGTGAGCGTATGTGTTTAGATTCTATCTCTTGGTTCCATTTTTGTCACATTGATTTGTTTCTAAGGCAGTCATTTCTTATGGCTGTAAAGATACTGGAATAAATTAACATTGCATTCTTTCCACTTCAAATCTTTTAAGGAAAAAATAGGAATGTCTTTTTTAGACACATCTTGTTTCTTATTGTTTTTGAAAGAATGATTATGTGTTGACTATCACTTAACTGATTACTATATGATGGTATCATTGGTTTTGGCCTGGGAATCATTCTCTACCAGCCAGGAGTGAAGCACTTTCTGAACCACAAGGACTAAGAAATGAAGAGGAATACTTTCCAAACAGATGACAGAGTAGGTTATCTGAAGAATGACAAAAGGATACTGAATTATCATATATAGATTTTCTACTGGAAACGTAATAAAATACAATTATATTATACTACAGCCTGCTGAACATAATTTAATATATCTTTGTTGATTCAGAATAATGTATTATTTCAGCTAGAATAATATATTAATATCATTTCACAGATTAGTACCATTTCATACTTTGCACCATAGAGTATAGCTAATAGGTTTAGAAATAGTCTAATAATAATTTAAAAGTTTAATAAGAAATTAATTGTGTAATAGAAACAGCAATTTAAGTAAACTTATCCATATGCATAAAGAAATATTTTTATATATATATATATATATGTTCATAAGGACATACATACAGCTCTAAATTTAAGATAAAATCTGGAGTAAGACAAGAATTTTTCATTTCCATAAGAATTTGCAGAAAACTGACATGCACTATGCACAGAGTTAGGTGTCAGGCATACAACTGTCATCTCCAAAAAATGACATTCTGACTAGGAAGATGAAATGTTACACATAAAAACACAAAAGGGGGAATATGTAGTATATGATATGTATATGTGACACAGACAACAATTGAAGTAGAATTAGCAGCATGAAGTAATCATATTCACTGGGGATGGTCAACTAACATGAAGAAGGAAATAGATGGATACCTACAGAATAATATTTGCAACAAAAGAAAATTCAGACTTAAGGAGTTCTAAAATAGGCAAAGTTTATGAATGTCAATAATGTTAAGACTACCTTAATTTATTTTTTTAAATTTTATGTGAAAAAATTGTCTTCAGTTCAAGGAAACATTTGAAACTTGAATACATGTTTTAAAGCAACACCAAGTTTTCATCAGTTATTTTTTCTCATTCATTATTCAAAAAACTTAAGGTTTTTTAAAAAGTATTTTTTCTACTGGTTTGAGAAAAATAAGTTAGAAATTTCTCGTAAAAAATATTTAATCTGTGCAACTATTATGAGGAAAATGCATTTGGCTCTTTAGCGCCTATTACAATTATTTCTTCTCTCTTAGTTAAATCTAAGCTCTTAAACTTTCACTTTATTCAATAAGAGTACAATTCACATTCAAAACACAGAACAAATTTGAAGAAATCTAATTGCAATCTATTATTTTCTATATTCAACTTTATTTTTTCAATTTCTTTCAGTATTCATTAAAAAATAAAAATATAAGAAATTTAATTAATTCAACTAAGAAAATTAAAAATACATAAAACTGAAAGGCAAACAACTGAAATAATTTGGTCTGTTGTTCTTGTTGTTACCATTTTACAATTACATGAAACACAATAAAAACCACTTTATAAGTGCTATTGCATCAAACATTTAATAGATGTGTGCTAGCAAGCCTTCACATGATCTTCAATTATCACCACATTCTAGTATTTGTACCCTTGTGTAGTGTTCTCTCACATTGAATTAGAGTTGATATGAAGTTGACCAGTGACAGAAGTGACAGTGTGACTTCTGAGATTAGGTTATAAAAGGCGAGGCAACTTCCACTTAGCTCTCTCTTGGGCTGCTTACTCTAGTTGCCATGCCACAAGGACACTCAGACTGCTCTGTGGAGAAATCCACATAACAAGAAACAGACCACCAATCAACAGCCAGTAAGAAACTCAAGCTTTCAGGCAACGTCATTTCAATAAGCCACATTGTAAGCAGATCCTTCTGCCCCAGGAAAGCCTTCAGACAAATGCAGCTTCCACCAATACCTTGACTGCAACCTCCTGTGAGACCTTGAGTCAGACCATCAGCCAAGCCAGTTCCAGATTCACAGTGTTCAGATAAATTCTGCAAGACAATAAATATTTGAGTTTTTAACTGCTAAGTTTTGGGGTATTTTGTTACCAAGTCATAGAAATAATACAAGATGACTGTAAAATAATTAGGTAGCCAAGGCATTTATAATTTTTATAGTCAGGAGATAGATATGATTAAGTTTCTGGAATTCTGTTAAGAGCAACAGCCAGCATTTACCAAATACCAATTCTGTGTCTAATTGTACTGGAGGTGCTTTGTTGTATAGAATAGCAGTATAATATTTAGTTCCTGACTTCAAATTGAGAATAAAGGCTATACGCATAAGAAAGTATTAGAAAACAATTGATTTTGATTTGAAGAGACAGATTTATGAATCTGGCAATACTCTGCAGGAAAAAAAATCATTATGATGATATGAGTCAGAGTAGGCTTCAGGAAACAGATTCAAATTGTACTATCTTTTGACAAATGTGTAAGCTTTGCATAGAAGAAAGAAAAGAGAGAAGTTATTTTTCTTTAGGAGAAATCAAAGTCAGAGATATAATGGTGAAAACAATATGTAAACAATCATATAAATACTAATTTATCTGCAGCAGAAACTCTGACTTGGGAAATATAAATATGGATTGATAGAGCAAGATCTTCCAGAAAGGGCCTGAATGTCAGGCAGAATATTTTGATTTTAATAATATTCAGGGGAGCTACAAATGATCTTAAACAGTGAACACACCTTGACATTTCCACTAGTAGGAAATAAGGCTTACTACTGAGAGAACACATTAGATCATTGTACAACCATAATTCTTAGCAAGTCCTTACTTATATGAGCAGAAATTTATCTTCCCTTAATTTTTGCACTTGCTCTTACTTATGTAGCACAAAAGAATTATCAGGGAATCATGGAACCTTTCCATGGAAAAGAACCTTGAAGATAATCTATTCCAACCACACAGTTGATGCTTATAAATTCACATAAAACATGACCATACATCCCATGCCTGAATAACTGTGATATAATTTTCAACCTGTTCTTCCAGCATCTGTATTTACTTTTAGACAGTCCTGACACTAAAGTTTGCTTTAAGTTGTGTTCCTCTATAAATGCGGGCTCCAGTTTTAGATCTTTGAGTCATGCAGTCAATTTAAATAAATAAGTTTAAACCCTCTTCCTTATGGCAAATTTTTACTTGTTTAAAGATGACACTCCCCTTGGAATTAGGGAAATTACAGATCAAATTATTTAGGTTTTCCATTCCTGTTATGGCCCAAAGTCCTTTTAATAAATAGTGTGCCATTGGCAGGGCTCGGTGGCTCAGCCAGTAATCCCAGCACTTTGGGAGGCGAGGCGAGTGGATTGCCTGAGGTCCCGGGTTCGAGACCCACCTGGGCAACTTGGAGAGACATGTCTCTACAATAAATCAAAAATTAACCGGGCATGGTAGCGCGCGCCAGTAGTTCCGGCTCCTTGAAAGGCTAAGGTGGAAGGATTGCCAGAGCCCAGCAGGTCGAGGCTGTGGTGGCCGGGAGCGTGCCACTGCACTCCAGTCTGGGTGACAGAGTGAGACTCCAACTCAAAAAATATATATGTATTGTGCCAATTCTTTCCTGAACATGCCACAGTGTGTCTACAGCATTTAAAAGGTGTGATTCTACAGAGGAAGATAATGTTCCAACACAATCTATTTAATAAGAGTAAGAATATTCTTAATGTACTCTCTTTGTTTTCTTGTTGAAATTTATATTTCTTTCATTTCTTTAGCATTTTTTATGTCGTAATTTTTGTTCATTTCATCAATTCTTTAAGCTTTTTATGGTAATGCTGTCACAGATGCATTTATAGTTCCCAAAATTCTCTAAATGACTTTAAAATATGCTGTGTCCCTACTAGACCTCACAGTCTGATTTATGTACTGTAAGACCTAACAAGTCACTCTGCTATAATTGAGGTAGTAACCTAAATTTTGAGATCCTGGCAACCTAAATTTTGATATCCTGAATTTATCTTCCTGTGTAGAGCTAGCAGAAAATTTAGACATTGTTACTAGAACCTCTCTTTTTTCCATTGAGGAAACTGAGGCTTCAGGAAAAAAAAAAATACTCAACAAAGCTAATACAGTTAGCTTTTCACAGAAATAGCAGAGTAACTCCACCCTTCTAATGTTTTCTTTAATTATTTTTAC
This sequence comes from Tarsius wallacei, assembly GCA_963574415.1. NCBI lineage: Eukaryota > Metazoa > Chordata > Mammalia > Primates > Tarsiidae > Tarsius > Tarsius wallacei. The sequence continues at coordinate 17,147 of CAUYQG010114790.1, read as the reverse complement.
TTTCTCCAGTTAATGTGCATTATCAGTTTGAGGAATATGTGTATTTGGCTTTTCTCTTATTAAAAACAGCATACTTTTGGATAAAATTTCTTACACATTTCCTATTTATTCTATCACTGCTTTTGTTTAATTGTTGAATTTAACAATTCAATCTCCTTTATTTGCAAGTCACTGCAGTATGTATGGTGTGGCAGATCCAATGAGACTGAATACACTTAACTTTTAGATATGATTATAATGTGTTCTTTACTCTCATGTGAAGAAAACAAAGATCCAGAAAAAGACTAAGATACAAAATGCAACCTAGGCCTTTTTTTCTATACATTATTTTTATAAAAATTGATGGAGGGAAAATTTATGTACAATAAAATTAATCATTTTAAATATACCATTTAATGCAACTTTGACAATCATATACAATTGTATAGCAATCATTAAAAACAAGGCATAGAATATGTCCATAACTTAAAAAAGCGTCCTTTGCCTGAGTATAGTAATCCTTTTTCTCATTCAGAATTTGCTGAAAATTGGATTGTATTCTGTCCCCATAGAGTTGCCTTTTCCAGACAATTGTATAAATGGAATAACACAGAACTTTCTGTTTCTACTTCTTTCATTACCATAATCAATTGAGATTCCTGTTTCTTTTTCTTTTCTTTTCTTTTTTCCTGGCTCATGTATTTACTCATTTATTTTAGATTCATGGGAAACAAGTGCATGCTTGTTACATGGGCATTTTATGTACTGGTTGGGATTGGGCTTCTGATGTTCTCATTGCACAAATAGTGAACATTATATTCGATAGATGGTTTTTAAGCCCTTGCTCCTCTTCCTGTCTCCCCCCTTTTGGTGCCCCCAGTGTCTACTATGTCCATCTTTATGTCCTTGAGTACCCATTGTTTAGCTCCCACATATATGTGAGAACATGTGGTGTTTGGGTTTCTGTTTCTGAGTTAGTTCAGTTAGAATAATGGCCTCTAACCCCAACCATGTTGCTAACTGGACATAATTTCATTTTTTTGTATGACTGCATAGTATTCCATGGTATGTATATACATTTTCTTTACCTTTTCAACTTGATGGGCACTTAGGTTGGTTCCATGATTTTCTTATTGTGAGTAGTGCTCCAAGGAACATATGAGTACAGGTATCTTTTTTATATAATGATTTATTTTTCTTTGGGCAGATACCAAATAATGAGATATGTGGGTCAAATAATAGTTTCATTTTTAGTTATTTGACAAATCTCCATACTGTTTTTTACATTCCCACTTACAGTGTATAAGTGTTCCCTTTTCTCTGCTTCCAGGTTGTTCTTTGACTTTTTAATGTTAGCCATTCTGACTGTGTTAGATGATTTCTCACTGTGGTTTTAACTTGCATTTCTATGTTGACTGCTTGCATGTCTTCTTTTGAGAAGTATCCGTTTAAGTTCTTTGCCCACTCTTTAATGGGATTGTTTTTTTCTTGTTGAGTTGTTTGAGTTCCTTGTCAATTCTGGATATAAGTCCTTTGTCAGAAGTATAATTTGCAAATATTTTTCACCCCACCCATAAATTTTCTGTTTACTTTATTGACTGTTTCTTTTTTGTGCAGAAACTCTTTGGTTTACTTAATCTTATTTGTCTATTTTGTTTTTGTGGCATTTGCTTTTGGGGTCTTCATCATAAATTCTTTGCATAGTCCAATGTCCAGAAGTTTTTCCAAGGCTTTCTTTTAGGATTTTTATAGTTTCAGGTCTTACGTTTTGTCTTTACTCCATCTTGAGTTAATTATTATATAAGGTGAGAGATAAACATCAAGTTTATCTTCATATGGTTAGTCATTTTTCCTAATACCATTCATTGAACAGGGTGTACTTTACTCATTGTTTATTTTTGTCAGCTTTGTCAAAGTTCAATAGGTTGTAAGTCTGTGTCTGTAAATGACACAAACAAATGGAAGAACATCCCATGTTTTTTCATGGATCAGAAAATTAATATTATTAAAGTGATCATACTACCCAAAGCAATCTACAGATTCAATGCAATTTCTGATTGATGGGGAAGATGGCGGCCAAGCCAGTCAGACTGTGTGAGTCCTGGTGTGAGTGAGTGAGTGTCTGGAAAATTTAGTGTACATGGCAGTGAGTAAGTGGGCATGTGAGTAACTGACTGAGTGAGAGCTCAAGAGCAGGTGGCCAGGCTTCTCCTGGCACAGCGGCTGGTGCCACAGCTGCTCAGCTTAGACTCCAGTGAATCCCAGGATGCAGAAGTGGAGTGCCATTTTTTCTTTCTTTTTTCTTTTTTTTAATAAACAAAACCCTTCCTGGGAAGAAGATGCTGGGAGAGACTGACTAAGTAGGGGCTTGTGAGCAAGTGGCCATGGCCCTCCTGGTAAGCAGCTGGTGGTGCAGCTGCTCTGCTTGGTCTCTAACGCTTCCCAGGGTCTCAGAAGCCGAGTGTCATTTTTTTTTTTCAAAGCAGACAAAAGTTTCCCTGCAAAGAAGCAGAGGGAAGAGACTGCCAGCTCCAGGCTCTGCCTCACCACTGCAGTGCCTGGCTGGACACTGGCAGCAAGGACTGTGGAGGGAGCACAGAGGCAGAATCCCACTGGAGAAGATGAAAGAGGCATCCCACCACCATCTTGAAAATGGGACAGGAAAGCGCTCTGACTTGCTCACCATGGAACAACAGATCTGATCTCTGTGACCAGCGGGTCAACTACTCAGGGGTCCATCATGACCCAGAGGGAATATCCTGAAAGCACATCTGCGGAGTGCTGAGTTTCAGGCACCCCACCCCTTACCCTTATTCAGTCTTCGGTGGTAGGACAAAGGGTGTGGCCAAAAAAGGATGAGGAAGACCTCCAAAGAGATCAGCGGTTAAGTACAAGGCTGAACCAACCCCCCTCCTCCCCAACAATTCTCTGAATGTCAGACCCACCCAGCTGGGGCACAACTGAGAGGAGTGAACCCAGGCAGAGCCTGGATGTCCAGCTGCAATAGGAGAACTCCATTCCAGGATAGGCCTGGCTGGGAACTTCCTGTGAGTACATACCTGGGGAAGAGACAATCCCACACCTCCCCACCGGAGGGGATCTCCTTGACTATACAAGAGTGGGAGGGGAGTACTGCAGCCCCACCCCCCACCCCCACTGCCCCTCTTCATCCTCTGCTCAGGGCACTGAGGAGAGAGTGAAAGAGGTGGAAGCTCTGCAGGAGATAGCAGAGAAGCAGACGAGAGGAACAATTGCAGAACCTGCCACAAGAGGGCAGGATTTTTTTTTAAATTTAATTTATTTAATTTTAAAAAATGTTTTGCCTGATTGTTAGTTTTACTAATTTTTAAATATTTTTCCTTTGTGCATGAATGTATATGTGAAGCTTTGATCTACATCCCCCCTTTTTTTCTTCTTTTCTTTTTCTTTCTTCTTGTATTTTGTTTTCTGTTTATGTGTATATGTGAATGAGTGTTCATCTTTCAGTTTGTTGTTGTTGTTTTTTGCTTGTTGGTTTGTTTTTGCTCTCTTGTTCTTCTCTCTCTCTCTCTTTTTTTTTTTAGCTTGAGGTGTGTATGATGTATGTGTGAGGGTTCAATATGAATTCCTATTTTTCCCTTTTATTGTTTTTGTTTTTTTTCAGTCTTGCTCTTTTTCTTCTCCATTCATTTTGTACTAGGCGCGCATGCAAAGGTGTGTGTGTGTGTTTAGCTTTTCTTGTTTTATTCTTGTTGTTGTTTTTTTGTTTTGTTTCACTTTGTTGTTATTCTAGTTTGTTTTGGGGGGTGTATGTGTGTCTGTGTGTGTATGTGTTAAATGGTTTTTTGCTTTGGTTTCTGCTTTCATTGTCCTGTGTTTTTTTTTTCTCTTGTCTTAAATTTTTGTCCATCTTATTTCATTCTATTTTTCTCTGTTTTCCTCATTGTTACTACTGTATCTTGGACTCAGGGGGTACACACATGTAACCATTGCATCGTCATATAGAGTGGTGGTGGGAAATAGATCTCAGGGAACACATACCACAATCAGTGAACATTGTGATTTGCAAGTAGTTTCTGAACCCTAGCTCTCCAGCCTCTACCTTATTCAATTTTCAAATCTACAAGAGACAACAAAGTTTCCCACCCACAGTCCTGTTTCAAAATAGAACATACCCAGAGCCCAGATTAAGGGAAGACTGGAGGGCTGAGAACACATCAGAAACACAAGCCTCTCCCACTGCCACTGAATAATGTAACTAAAGAGGAAAACAAGAGATCTGTCACAAATGAGGAAAAACCAATGGAAGACCACAGTTAATTTCAATTGTAACAAAGAGAAAACACCTGAAAAATCAGACCCTAATCCAAACAATGGAAGTCACCAATGACTGACCCCAGAATATGAGAGGGATTAGGTAATGGATGAATAGAGTGAATAAGACTCAAAAGAGACAAGATGCAACACTGAAAGAATTTGTAACGAGATTTGGGCCATAAAAAATTTCATCCAGGAAATCAATGCAATTCCTATCAAATATCCAACACCACTTTTCACAGAAGTAGAATTGAGATTCATCCATGTTTTTTGCATTATCAGTGGTTTCTTCCATTTTATTGCTTAATAGTTTTCCATTATATAGATGTATATAGCTTATATATTAAGTAGCTGACAAAGTGTTTGTTTTCAGTGTGGTGCTATTATGAATAATGCTGCTGTAAATATTCCCATATGGGTCAGCAAGTGAATATACATATATTGTCAGTTAGCTGGATAACACCTATGATGGGATTTTTCTTGTAGTAAGTATATGTTTGACTTTAGGAAAACTCACCAAACTAGCTGCATTAGTTTGGTGGTGCTAATACAACAAGGTATTGCAAATTGGGTGACTTATAACATAGGAAACATACTGTCTTAAAATTCTGTTAGTTTGAAATCAAGGTGTTGACAGCATTGGTTTCTTCTGTGGCCTGTGAGAGGAATTTACAAGGCTTCTATCCTTGGCTTATAGATGTCTGTTTTCTCCCTATGTCTCTTCAGCTGATCTTTTTGTATGCCACACTCTGTGTGCTAGTTCCTTCTTTGTATAAAGATACCAGTCATGTTGAATTAAGTCCTGACCTAATGATGTCATCTTAATGAATTACATCTTCAATGATCCTTTTTTTTCCATGAAGTGCACTCATTTCAACCCATAACTATAGCTTTACAGTTTAGCATTCTTTTCAGCAGTGTATACGATTTTTAGGTGTTCTACATTACCATCAACACTTGGTGTTATCAATCTTTTAAACCGTAACTTTTCTGATAGGTGTTTAGTGGTATCTTATGAAGATTTTAATTTGAATTTCCTAATAGCTAATGATTCTTAGCATATTTTCATGTAGATTTTGTCACTTGAATAACTTATTTGGCAAAGGAGTTATTAACATTTTATTGGATGCTTTGTCTTATTAATATTAAATTACAAAATTATTTATATATTCTGGATATAAGTCCTTAATTCAGTTGTATTTTGTCAATAACTTTTGCAAAATAAAAATTGATAACTTTTAAAATTTTTCTTCAGAGCATCTTTTGAATTAACAGCAGTTTAAATTTTGATAAATTGCAATTTATTTTTTATTTTATAATGTGCAACTTTTTTTGTCCTAAGAATTCTACTGAACTCAAATCACAAGTATTTTCTTCTATATTTTCTTCTAGAGGTTTTACAGTTTTGAATATCATAATTCCATGATTACTTTAAGTTAACTTTCATATATCGAGTGAGGTAACATTTTTAGTTAATTTTTCACCCAATAAATGCCCAGTTTTTTTAGCATTATTTGTTAAGAAAATACTTTCATATTTATTCTTAATTGCATTCCTTTGACATCTCTGTCAAAAAATAAATTGTTCATCTTTGTGAATCTATTCCTGGAATTTCTTTTCTTTTTTTTTTTGAGTCAGAGTCTCACTGTCACCCAGACTGGAGTGCAGTGACCGCTCTTGGCCACCGCAGCCTCGACCTGCTGGGCTCCGGCCATCCTTCTGCCTCAGTCTTCCATGTAGCTGGAACTACAGGCATGCGCTACCACACCCGGCTAATTTTTTGATTTATTGTAGAGATGAGGTCTCACCAAGTTGCCCAGGCAGGTCTCGAACCTGCGGGCTCAGGCAATCCACTCACCTCAGCCTCCCAAGGTGCAGGATTACAGGCTGAGTCACCAAGCCTGGCAGAATTTCTATCCTGTTGTATTTTTCTATATGTTTACTTTGATACCAGTAGCTCACTATCTTGAACATTACCCTTTTAGAATATATCTTGAAATTAAGTAGTATTAAACCTTTAACAGTTCTTTTGAAAGTTATTTAGGTTATTTTAGATCAGGATACTTCATGATAAGCAACTTCTCAGTTTGTACAAAAATAAAATAATTTTGATTGGGTTTACTTTGAATCTATAGTTAAAAGATAATTACAAGTTATTACTAATCTTCTGATCTATGAACATTCAATATTTCCCCATACATTAAAAGCTTAGTTAATGTATTTTGCTGTGTTTTGTATGTTTCAATTCAAAATTTCTATAAGTACCCTATTAAATTTATATCTAAGTGTTTTATAATTTGATACAATATTTTAAAAATCATGTGTTTTTTATTTTAAAGTCCAAGTGTTCTATTATGTATATATGTGTGTATATGTGTATGCATGTGTATAGATACAAGGTACAGATATATAGTATTGTATAAATACATAATTGAATTTTGTATAGACCTTGTGTCTTTTATTAGGACTAAGCTCACTTAGTTCTAGCATTTTTCAAAAATGTTATTTGGAAATTTTTATGTAATAATTATATTGTTCTTTTTAAATTGTATGAGATTCTGTTTTTACTTTCTTACCTTATTGCATAGGCTAGAACATTCACTACAATATTGAGTAAAAATGATGAAAGTAGATGCTTGTTCCCAGTTTCAGAAATAAAGTATTTTGTCTTTCTTTACTATGATGTTAGAAGTAAATTTTTAGTACTTGCCCTTTAGCAGGTAGAAAATATTCCCTTCTACTCCGCTTTTAGAAGAAAAAAAAGTTTCAGTGCTAATTATGATGTTTGCTGTGACTTTTTGAATATCATCTTTAGTATGTTGCAGTAGTTTTTTTTTTCTATCTGAAATTCACGTTTTTTATCATGAAAGGAGGTTAAATTTTGTCATATATCTATATTGCATCTAATGAGATAGTCATGTGATTTTTATGTTTCATTGTTATATGGTGTATCATATTAATTTTCTTTTTCTTTTCTTTTTTTTTTTTGAGTTGGAGTCTCACTCTGCTGCCAGGCTAGAGTGCAGTGGCATGCTCACAGCATATTAATTTTCATATGTTGAAACATCCTGGCATCCCAGAGATAAATTCAACTTGGCCATGATGTATTGGGTTTTGTTTTTGTTTTTTTAGAGCAATTTCACATTCACCATAAAATTGAGAGTAAAGTCAGAGATTTTTAAAATATATTCCTGTCCCTAAACATGCATAGCCTCACCTATTAACAACATCCTGGGCTGTACAATTTCTAACAATTGACAAAACTAACTCCTAGATACTTAAATTTTCTTCATTTGTAATAAGGTAATTTGGTGATTTGCATTTCCTTCTAAATACTGCTTTAGGTGCATCTCATAATTTTTGATGATTTTGTTTGTTTATTTGCTTTATTTTCATTTCATTTAAAACATATTCTAATTTCTCTGGTGATTTTCTTTTTTTGATCAATGGGTTAATTAAAAGTATGTTGTATAATTTGCAAATATGTTAAAAATTTCTATATATTTTTCTTCTCTTTCTATCTAACCTCAATTTTTGATAGAGAATGTATTTATGTTATTTCAATGCCTTTACATTTGTTGAAAATATTTATGGCTTAAAATATGAGTTACATTGACAAAAAGAATGCGTATTCCTCGATTTTGAGAAGAACTCTTCTGTAAGTGTCAATTAGGTCAAGTTAGTTGATACTGTTGTTCAAAGGTATTATATTCTTCCTTTTTATTTTGTCAAATTATTATAGCAATTACAGAGACAGTGGTATTGAAACCTCCAACTGTAATTTTGAACTTTTTTTCTCATTATGTATATATCAATTATTCCTTAAAATATTTTTGAAGCTCTCTTATTAGATGCTTTTGCATTTAAGATTGTTAGTTCTTTTTGATGATCTGACCCATTTATCATATGCAATATCCCTCTTTATCCCTGAAAATATGTTCATTCAGATCTGATTTAATACTAATGTAGCTTTTTGAGTTATTTAAATCTGCATTGAAATGTTATATCTTCTATGCTTTCACTTTTAACCTATCTCTAGCTTATATTTATAGTTCAAAAATAGTTGAGTCTTCCTATTTTATGCAAACATAAAATGTCAGTCTTTTAATTGAAATTTTTATAAAACATGTTATCAATAAGATTAGTATCTATCATCTTGCTATTTGTTTTCTATTTGTGCCATGTGTTTTTATTTCTTTATTTTCTGTCACTTTTGTGTTAGTAAAATTAATGGAATATTATTATATTTTTTTCCTATTGGTTTATTGATATATTAAATATTTATTCAGTGGTTGCTTTAGAGTATATTATATGCATACGTATTTATCAGAATCAACATTCAAATATATTATTCAGCTTTAAAGTATATTGTGGGAAACCTACAAAAGTGTAGTGTAAATTTCTCCTTCCATTCTTTGTCATTACTGTCAGAGATTTGAATTCTATATATGTTAAAAACTCTCACAATACACTGTTTATTGTTTTTAATCAATTGTCTTCTAAAGAAATTAAAAATAACTCCATATTCCACCACCTGATCCTACCTTATTGATGCCACGAAAGGTGAAAATTCAGCTCACCATTATTCCTGTATACATTGGTGAGGGGGAGAATTGGAGCGCTAACTAGCCCCAGCTCACACCACTTGTTCAGTCTCACTGATGCCAGATGGAGAGAAAGGAAATTCCTCTTGATATGAGAGTTGAGGGGGACCAAAGTGCAGATTAATTCAACCTTTTGTGACCTTGTTAGCTATCACCAGTGTCTCTTAAGTGATGAAAGATCAGCTCCCCCTCTATCCTTCTAAACTTATCCTGCTATTTGAGCACTCCCTGCTTTTGCCAAGCAAGGAATAGCAGATCAGTCTTCTACTTGGCCCATCAATACAATTTGTTGGAGGTATTGAATCACAGTGCTCTTTTATGCTATTCTAGGGTAAATGGGATAGGATGGAAGGTTAATTATTTACTAAGTGTAATTTTCTTTTTGGTGTTGACTGGAATAGGTCAGATATTGGCAGAGGAGTTTTCAATTTTGTTAGGCTCCCTTTCTTCTAGTACTTTGAGAGGAACATGTTGATTTCTTTTTCTTTTCTTTTTTTTTTTTTTGTCTGTGTCTGTTAGCAGTTCCAGGTTAAAGGTTCCTGCGGTGGCTTCCTGCATATGATCTCAGAACATATGGGAAGTAACAAGAAAAATCTCGAGATATACTGTGTTGTTTATCAAGACTTAAGCTTTGGTCTTCTTTACAATTTTCAGAGTCTTCCTATACTAGTCTTATTGTATTATATCCAGGGCTTGTAGTTTTAAGAGTTAGAAACTGGGAGAAACAGAGCTACTCCAATTTGATTAGAATTAAAGTATGCCACAATTTTAAAATATGCTTTTACTTGGTATATAATTTTGTATTAATATATATATTTCTCAGTACTTTAAAGATGCTGTCTCATTGTCTTCTTGTTTGGGTGTTTCATTTTTTTTGTTGCTGTTGAGAAGTCAGCTTTTACTCCTTTCATACTGTTTCTCCCTCACCTCCACCTTAGCCTTGCCTTCTCAAATATTTCTTCTTCTCCATTTTTTTCCAGTCCTTCTCCTTTACAAATACCATGAACATCTATTTTAGTATATTTGCAACATATATAGTCTTATCCCATTGTTCTTGAATGGTCTGTTCTTTTTTTCTATATTTTTATTTTTGTTTTCATGTATTAATTTAGATTATTTCTTTTGATTTATTTTCAAGTTCACCGATTCTTTCTTGCTGGGTTCATCTGAATTATTTTTCATCTCTCATGTGCATTCATTTATTTATCTATTTTTAAATTTTTTTATTTGGATAGCTTTAGGGGATACAAATAGTTTTCAGTTACATGGATGCATTGTATAGTAGCAAAGAAGTCTGGGCTTTAACTGTACCTCCCACCCTTACCTGTGCTCTTGAAACTTTCTGATATTTCATCACCCGACCCCTTTCTACCCTCCCCTTTCTAAATCTCCAGGATCCATTATACCATGCTATATGCTTTTGCAGATCCCCAGTTTAGCTATCACTTATAAATGAGGCCATGCAGTGTTTGGTTTTCTGTTTCTACCCACTTAGGATGATGTTCTCCAATATCATCAAAGTTGCTTCAACTGAAATTACTTCATTCTTTTTTATTGTTGAATAATATTCCATGGAGATATATACATTATATATTACATTTTCATTTTCCCTATCCACTCATCAGCTGATAGGCATTCAGGTTGATTCCACATCTTTGCAATTGTGAATTGTACTGAAATAAATATTCAAGTGCAGGTGTCTTTTTTGTATAAACTTTTGTTCTTTTGGATAGATACTTAGTAATGGGACTACTGGATTGAATGGTATATCTTCGTTCAGTTATTTGAGAAAACTCTATATCAATTACCAAATAGATTGTACTAATTTGCACTTCCACCAACAGTGTATAAGCATTCCCTTTTCACCATATCCGTGCCAGCATCTATGTTTTTTTTTGCTTGCTTGTTTGTTTGTTTTTAATAATGTCCATTCTGACTAGTGTAAGGAGATACTTCATTGTAGTTTTAACTTGCATTTCCCTAATGATGAGTGGTATTAAGCATTTTTCTGTTTGTTGGTTTTTTTTTTTTCCTATCCTCTTTTGAGAGATGACTTTTTATGTTATTTGCCCACTTTTTAATGGGGTGATTTGACTTTGTTTTGCTGATTTGTTTGAGTTTTTACAGATTCTGGATATTAGTACCTTGTTAGATATATAGTCTGCTAATATCTCTTCCCATTCTTTAGGTTGCCTATTTACTCTGTCGATTATTTCTTTAGCTGTGCAGAAGCTTTTTGGTTTAATTAAGTCCTACTTATTTATTCTTGTTTTTGTTGTATTTACTCTTGGGATTTAAGTCATAAACTATTTGCCTAGGTCAATGTCCACAACAGTTTTCAGTTTTTCCTAGATTTTCTTCCAGAATTTATATGGTTTCACATTTGACATTTAGATCTTTAATCCATCTTCAGGTACTTTTTTTGTGTAGTGAAAAATAGGGATCAAGTTTAACTTTTCAGCATGTAGCTGTCCAATTATCTCAGTACCACTTATTGAACAGAGTGTTCTTTCCCAAGTATATGCTTGTGCCTGCTTGGTCAAAGATCAAGGTTGTAGGTATTTATTTTTATATTCTCTATGTCATCCCATTGGTCCATGTGTCTGCTCCTATACCGGCATCATACTGTTTTGGTTACTTTAACCTTGGAGCATAATTTGAAAGTAGGTAATGTGATACCTCCAGCACTCCAGCTTTGTTTTGTTTTTTGTTTTTTGGGGGGTTTTTTGTTTGTTTTTTTTAGGATTGCTTTGGTTATTTGGCTATTCTGGATCTCTTTCGGTACCATATGAGTTTTAGAATTGCTTTGTCTAATTCTGTTAAAAATGATATTAGTGGTTTGATGGGGTAATATGGTAATTTTAACAATATTGATTTTACCAATAAAAGGCATGTAATGTTTTTCCATTTGTTTGTATCCTCTTCTATCTTTTTTCCATCATTGTTTTGTAGTTCTCCTTGTAGAGATCTTTCACCACCTTGGTTAAATATATTCATAGGTATTTTCGCTTTCCAGCTGCTATTGTAAATGGAATTGAGCTATTGATTTAACTCTCTACTTGGTTGCTATTGGTATATGGCAATGCTACTGATTTCTATGTGTTTATTATGTATCCTGAAATGTCACTGAATTTATTTATCAAGTCCTGAGTCTTTTGAGGAGTCTTTAGGATTTTCTAGGTATAAGATCACATCATCAGCAAACAGAGATAGTTCATGTTTCAAATAGGATACCTTTTATTTCTATCTCTTGCCTGATTGCTCTGGTTAGGAATTCCAGTACTATGTTGAATAAGAGTGGTGAAAGTGGTCATCCTTGCCTTGTTTCAGTTCTGAGATGGAATTCATTCAACTTTTCTCCATTCACAGTGACATTTATTGTTGGTTTCTCATGTATGGCTTTTATTATTTTGATAAGTGTTCTTTCTTTGCTTATTTTTTTGAGGATTTTTATCATGAAGGAATGCTGGATTGTATCAAATGTTTTTCCTGTGTCTATTAAAATGATCATACGATTTTTGTTTTTAATATTGTTTATGTTGTGGATCACATTTATTGACTTCATCCTTGCATCCCTGGGGTAAAACTTAACTTGATTGTGGTGAATTATCTTCTTATGTGCTGTTGAATTTGAGTTGCTAGTATTTTGTTGAGGATTTTTGTTTGTATGTTCATTGGGGATATTGATCTGTAGTTTTGGTGATGTTGTTGTTGTTGTGTCTTTTCCTTGATTTGGTAGTATGGTGATACTGGCTTTGTAGGATGTGTTAGGAAAAATCCCCCTTTTCAACCTTCTAGAATAGATTCAGTAGAATTGGTGCCAGTTCTTTTTTGAAGTCTGATAGAATTTTACTGTACATCCATCAGGTTCTAGACTTTCTTTCCTTTTCTGGAGACTTTTAATTGTTTTAATCTCACTACTTTTTATTGCTCTGTTCATGGTTATCATTTCTTCTTAGATTCATGGTTGATAGGCAGGATAATTCCAAGAATTTATTCATTTCCTCTAGATTATCTAGTTTGTTTGCAGAAAGGTTTTCACAATTATCTCAGATGATTTTTTTTTTATTTCTGAGGTATTAGTTATCATGTCTCCATTTTCATTTCAATTGAGCTAATTTGAATTTTCTTTATTTGTTTCTTAAATGTAGCTAGTGTTCTAGCAATTTTGTTTGTCTTTTCAAAAAACCAACTTTTTGTTTTATTGATCCTTTGTATTTTTTGGTTTGTTTGTTTCAAATTTATTCAGTTTTTCTCTGACCTTTGCTTTCTCTTGTCTTCAGCTAGCTTTGAATTTGCCTTGCTTATGTTTTTCTGGTTCCTTGAGGTGTGATATCAGGTTGGTCATATTGAATCAACCTTTTAAATGTAGGCCTTAAGTCCTATACATTTTCATCTGTGTCCCAAAGGTTTTGATAACATGTATCTTTGCTGTCATTCATTTCAAGGAATTTTTAAATTTTCATTTTTGTTGACCCAAAGATAATTTAGGAGCAGATCGTTTAATTTATATCTATTTATTGGATTAGTGAGTTCTCCTTGGAATTAATTACTGTCTTTATTTCCCTGTAGTCTAAGAAGTTGCTTAATATCATTTCAATTTTTTTGTTTGTTTAATTTCAATGATTTTATTTTAAAATTGTGGGGTACAATTTAGGATTAGTTATACAAATATTCATTGTGCAGGTACCCTTGCTGATGAAGTGTGTCCTCCCTTGCCCAGGAAAGTGTCGACTACTGTCAATCCCACCTCTCCACGCCCCCGCCTCCCTGTCCCCCCGCAGTTTCTGGCTGCTGTCAATCCTTTTCCTATAGTATTACAGTGGATGTTCAGGGTCCACTTATGAATGAGAACATGTAATACTCAGACATTTGTTTCTGTGAAAGATCACTCAGTATTATAAACTCTAATACCATCAAAGTTGCTGCAAAGTTCATGATTTTGTTCTTCTTTATGATCGCATAATATTCCATCATTTATATGTACCACATTTTTTTTATCCAGTCCTCTTTTGATGGGCAGCATGGTTGGTTCCATGTTCTTGCTATTGTGAACAATGCTGCGATAAATATACGTGTGCAGGTATCTTTTGTATAGAGTGATTTGAGTTCTTTTGGGTGAATTCCCAGTAAGGGGATTGCAGGGTGATATGGAATGTTGATTATTAGAGCTTTTAGGAATTGCCACACTGATTTCCTAATTTAATGAGATGATTTGTGGCATATCCTATGATCTATCTTGGAGAATGTTCCATCTGCTGAAGAGAAAAAATATATATTCTGCAGTTTATGTGGAATGTTCTGTAGATATCTGTTAGACTCATTTGCTCTAGGTACAGTTTAACTCCAATGTTTCTTTGTTTTCAGTGGAGTATTGATATCTCTCACTATAATTGTTTTGCTATATATCTCCTTTTTTAGGTATAATAGAATTTGTTTTATAAAACTTGGGGCTATGGTGTTAGGTGCATATATATTTAAAATTGTTACATCAGCCAGAATTAAGAAACATGCTCCTTAGGAATTGTATACTCTTTGTTAAGAAGAAGCTAAAACTCACTGAATGACAGTCTCCCAAACTGTAATTGCTAGAGACAAGGTATTGTATACAAGGAAAATAATAATGAAGGTCTAGGTAGGAAAATAAAGCCATGTCCACAATAATTACTTTCTACACTTTATATTTTATATTAAAAGTATACAGTATTTGCTATATTCATATGTTTAATTTTTTTAGAAGACTAGATCAATGGAAACGAAGTTGCCTAGTCTCATGATTCCTGTATAATCATGTGTTACATAACATTTTGGCCAATGACAGACTGTATATATGACAATGGTCTTGTAAGTTTATAATCGAGCTTTTGCATTTCTATCACCTAATAACTTTGTGGCTGTCACAATGTACAATATAGTTGTCATAAGTCATAGTGAAATGAATTACTCAAGTGTCTGTGGTGATGCTGATGTAAACAAACCTACTACATTGTCATTCATAAAAAATTCTAGCACATACAATTATGTATAGTAAATAATGCTTGATAATAATAATACATGTCTATATGATTAATTTAAGTATCTAGTATGCTAAATATTTTATTGTTATTTTAGAGTGTACTTCTTCTACATATATAAAAATAAATTAACTGTAAAATAGCATCAACCAGAAACTTCAAGAGGTTTTCGAAGGAAGCATTGCTATCATAAGAGACGACAGCTCCATGCTTGTAATTGCTCCTTAAAACTTTCCAGTGTGACAAGATGCAGAAGTAAAAAAAACAGTGATATTGATAATCCTGACCTCTTGTAAGCCTAGGATAATGTGTGTGTTTGTATCTTAGTTTTTAACAAAGACGCTTTAAAAGTAAAATAAATAAATAAAAATAGAGAAAAGCTTGAAGAATAAGGCTATAAAGAAATAAGTATTTTTGTATATCTGTGCAATGTGTTTGTGTTTAAGCTAAGCAGTATTATAAAAAAGTCAAAAAGTTAAAAAGATTAAAAGACGGCCAGACTTGGTGGCTCAGCCTGTAATCCCAGCACTTTGGGAAACTGAGGTGAGTAGATTGTCTGAGCTCGAGTGTTCAAGATCAGCCTGGGCAACTTGGCGAGATCTCGTCTTTACAATAAATCAAAAATTTGCCAGGCATGGTAGCACATGTCTGTAATTCCAGCTACTTGGAAGGCTGAAGCAGAAGGATTGCAAGAGCCCAGCTGGTCAATGCTGGGGTGGCCATGAACGTGCCACTGCTCTCCCATCTTGGCAACAGAGTGAGACTCCAACTCAAAAAAAAAAAATTAAACATTTATACAGTAAAAATGTTATAGCAAACTAAAGTTAATTATTGTAGAAATAATATATATATGTATATACATATATATATATATAATTTTTTTTCCCATTCCAAGGTTCAACCTGGTATTTTTTTTTATTATTCAGTATTTTTTATTATGATATTGTGGAGTAGAGATAAGGGTTAGGTGTACAAATATGCCTCGTTCAGGCACCCTTGTTGACAGGAAGTGTCTCCCCGTCCCCAGGCAGATATTCACCACCATTAATCCCATCATCCTACCACTCCCCCCCAAAGTTTCCCACCACTGTCAATCATTTTCTTGTGGTAATATGTTGGATGATCAAGGTTTACTATATGAGTGAGAACATGTGGTACTCAGTTTTTTGTTTCTGTGAGAGGTCACTCAGTATTATAGACTCTAGTTCCATCCAGGTTGCTGCAAAGTTCATGATTTTGTTCTTTTTTATGGCTGCGTAGTATTCCCTTGTGTATATGTACCACATTTTTTGAATCTAGTCCTCTTTTGATGGACAGCATGGTTGCTTCCAGGTTCTTGCTATTGTGAACACTGCTGTGATAAACATATGTGTGCAGGTATCTTTTTTATAGTGATTTGAGTTCTTCAGGGTATATTCCCAGTAGGGGGATCACAGGGTCATATGGGAGGTTGGTATTTAGAGCTTTTAGGAATCGCCACACTGTCTTCCACAGAGGTTGCACCAGTTTACACTCCCACCAACAAGGTAGAAGTGTTCCCTTTTTGCCACACCCTCTCCAGCAACTGTTATTTTTTGAGTAATTGATAAATGCCATTCTGACTGGAGTTAGGTGGTATCTCAGAGTGGTTTTGATTTGCATCTCCCTGATGATTAGTGAAGTTGAACATTTCTTCATGTGTCTGTTGGCTGCTTGGATTTCTTCCTTTGAGAAGGTCTGTTCATATCTTTTGCCCATTTTATAATGGGGTTGTTTGTTTTTTTTCTTTTCAGCACATTTGAGTTCCTTGTAGATCCAAGATGTTAAGACTTTGTCAGGCCTGGAGTTGGCAAATACTTTTTCCCGGTCTGTAGGATGTCTCCCTGCTCTCTTGATGGTTTCTTTGGCTTTACAGAAGCTTGTCAGTTTAATGAGGTCTCACTTGTCTATCTTCTCTCTTATTACTTGTGGGTTTCAGGTCTTGTTCAGGAATTGGGTGCCAGTTCCAATTTCCATGAAGGTATGTCCTTCATTTTCTAAGGTTCTTATGGTTTGAGGTTTTACATTTAGGTCTCTGATCCATTTAGAATTAATTTTTGTGTACGGGCATAGATAGGGGTCCTGTTTCAATCTTCTGCATGTGGTCAGCCAGTTATCCCAGCACCACTTACTGAATAGGTTTTCCTCTCCCCAGTGGTAGATAGTGGAGGCTTTGTCGAAGATGAGTTGGTTGAGAAATTGAGGTTTTGCTTCTGGAATCTCAATTCTATTCCAT
>CAUYQG010114789.1:0-28350 GCA_963574415.1 Tarsius wallacei | reverse complement strand
GGGTGATAGGTGGTTTATCACCCTTCAAGTATCTTCTATAGGACTTATTGTCTCTAACTTTTCTATGCTTCTCAGAACAATTTTATCCCATTTACAATCTTTTTGGCAATGACCCATTTGTTATAGGTTATTATTTGGGGTTCAGTCTCCTTTCCAACATTTATTCTTGCATACTTCTGCTCTTACTTTGTTACTTTATTAAATAGGCAAAGAGTTTGTCTTTTTGATAAACAAGCATTTGGTTTTTTCTATTAATTTTGCTTGTTTTGTGTTTAATTCAATTGACTTATCTGTTTTGTTTCTTTTTTTCTATTAGTTTCTTTTATTGGTATTCAAAAAGTTCTCAAGATGAATACTTAGGGCATGCATTTTCAGACCTTGCTCTGTGAAGTTTTAAGGCAAGCACTTTCCTCTTCTAAATATATTTATGGTATAAATATTTTATTACTTTCTAGGCAATTTATTTCTTCTGATTTCTTATTTAGAAAATTCTTACTTTTGAATAGTGAGCATTTTGCCATCTTTTTATCTTTTGAATTTTATCAGGTTATAGTCAAATACTAACTTATAAAATCATTACTTTTTAAAATGTAATAGGTTTATATCCTGACCAAGGATGCAATCAAGTTTATAAAGTTTGAGACACAGAAGAAAATAGGGGTCATTATCTATTTGTAGGATACAGAGTTGCATATCTTTTTTGTTTGTTTAGTATTTACAGGTTACAAGTGCAGATTTCTTACATGCATATTTTGTGTCATGGTGAAGTCTAGGCTTTTAGTGTGCCCATGACCTGAACAGTGAACACTGTAGCCAACGGGTAATTTTTCAACCCTCATTCCTGCCTGCCCCCCACCCCATAGTCTCCAATATCTATTATTCCACTCTGTATGTCCATATGTACTAATTGTTTAGTTTCCACTTACAAGTGAGAACTTGCAGTATTTGACTTTCTGTTTGAGTTATTTCACTGAGGATAATGACCTCCAGTTCCCTCCATGTTTCTGCAAAATACATTGTTTTATTTCTTTATGGCTTAGTATTCCATGGTGTGAGTGTGTGTGTGTGTGTGTGTGTGTGCATGTGTGTGTGTGTGTATATCACAGTTTCTTTATCCAGTCCTCTGTTGATGGATACTGAGGTTGATTACCTATCTTTGCTGTTATGAGTAGTGCTGTGATAAACATACAAATGCAGGTATCTTCTTGATATAATAATTTCTTTCTTTTGGGGTATATACCCAGTGCTGAACTGAATGGTACTTCTATTTTTAGTTCTTTGAGAAATCTCCACACTGTTTTCCACAAAGGTTATAGCAATTTACATTCCCAACAAGAGTGTATAAATGTTTCTTTTTCTTTGTAACCACACCAAATCTGTTGTTTTTAGACTTTTAAATAGTAGCTATCCTGAATGGCATAAGATGGTATCTCCTTGTGGCCTCTCTCTAATAAGTGATGTGGAGTATTTATCCTATGTTTGTTGGTTGCTTGCATGTCTTCTTTTAAAAAACATATTTTCATGTTCTTTGTCTACTATTTAATGAGATTTTTTTTTCTTGAGTTGTTTGAATTTCTTATAGATTCTGAATATTAACTCTGTCAGATACATAGTTTGAAAATATTTTTCCCCCACTCTATAGGTTATCTGTTTACTCTGTTGTTTCTTTTGTTGTGCAGAAGTTTTCTAGTTATAGTCCCCTTTGTCTATTTTTGGTTTTGTTGCATTTCCTTTTGAGGAGTTGATCATAAATTCTTTGCCTAGGCCAATACCCAGAAAAACTTTTCTAGGATTTTTATAATTCCAGGTCTTATGTTTAGGTCTTTAACCCATCTTGAGTTAATTTTTATATATCGTGAGAGATGTGGGTCAGTTTCATTCTCCTGCATGTGGCTATCCAATTTACCCAGGACCACTTACTAACTAATTAGGGTATCATTTCCCCAGTGTATATTTTTGTTGATTTTATTGAAAATCAATTGGTTGTAGGTATGTGGCTTCATTTCTAGGTTACTCTATTCTGTTCTATTAATTACATATTTATTAATACCAGTACCATATTGTTTGGGTTACTACAGCTTCACTGTATAATTTGAAGCCAGGTAATGTGATGCCTCCAGCTTTGTTCTTTCTGGTTAGGATCACTTTGACTACTTGGGCTCTTTTTTGGTTCCATATGAATTTTATGATTTTTTTTCCTAATTTTGTTACAATTTTTCTGACATTGATAATATTATAGATATTGTGTTGAATCTGTAGATTGCTTTGGGTAGTATGGTCACTTTAATAATATTGATTCTTTCAATTCATGAGCATGGGATGTTTTTCCATTTGTTTGTGTCATCTATGGTTTATATCATCAGTGTTTCATAGCGCTCCTTATAGATCTTTCAGCTCCTTGGCTAAATATAATTCCTGGTTGTTTTTTTTTTCATAGCTATTGTAAATGGGATTACTTTCTTGATTTAGTCCTCAGTTAGATTATTAGTGCTCAGAAATGTTACTGATTTCTATACATTAATTTTGTATCCTGAAACTTTACTGAATGCATTTATCAAATCTAAGAGTTTTTAAGGCTGGGAGCAGTGGCTCCTGCCTATAATCCCAGCACTTTGGGAGGTGAAGGTGAAAGAACTGCCTAAGCTCGGGGGTTCAAGACCAGCCTGGGCAACTTGGTGAGACCTCGCCTCTACAGTAAATCAAAAAATTAGCTGGGTGTGGTAGTATGTGCCTGTGGATTCAGCTACTTGGAAGGCTGAGGTAGAAGAATCTCTTGAGCCCAGCAGGTCAAGGATGCGGTGGCTGTGAGCATGCCACTGCAGCCTGACCAACCCTATAAGATCATATTATTAGTGAACAGGTAGGGATAAATTTGGCTTCCACTTTTCTAGTTTTGAATGCCTTTATTTTTTTCTCTCGCTTGATTGCTCTAGTGAAGACATCCAGTACAATGTTGAATAAGAGACTTGCTGCAGTTCTTAGAGGGAATGTTTTCAACTTTTAAGTATGATGTTGGCTGTGAGTTTGTCATACATAGCCTTTATCTTAAGATATATTCCTTCTACACCTAGTTTATTGAGGATTTTTGTCATGAAGACATCAACATTGTACTGAATGCTTTTCTGAATTTTATTGAATGCTTTTTCTGTATCCATTGAGATGATCATTTCATTTTCGTTCTTAATTCTGTTTATGTTGTGTATCATGTTTATTGACTTACATATGTTGAACCATCCTTGCATCCCTGAAATAATCCCACCTGATCATGGTGTATTATCTTTTTGATATACTGTTGAATTCAATTTGCTAGTATTTTGTTGAGGATTTTTGCATCTATGTTCATCAGTGATATCAGTCTGTTTTTGTTTTGATCTTGTCTGGTTTTGGAATCAGGGTAATACTGGCTTCACAGAATGAGGAAGAATTTCCTCCTCCTTGATTTTTTGGAATAATTTCAAGAGAAGTGGTATTAGCTATTCTTTGCCTGTTTGGTAGAATTTGGCCGTCAATCCATCTGGTCTGGGCTTTTTGTTGTTGTTGTTGGGAGATTTTTAACTACTGATTGAATCTCACTACTCATTATTAGTCTGTCTAGGAGTTCTGTATCTTCCTGGTTCAATCATGGAAGGTTGCATGTTTCTAGGAATTTATTTCCTCTAGGTTTTCTAGTTTGTGATCATATAGTTCACAATAGTGTTTGATGATCTTTTGCATTCCTGTGGTATCAATTGAAAAGTTTTTTTCATTTCTGATTGTGTTTATTTGGATCTTCACTCTTTTTATTTTTCTTGGTCAGTCTAGCTAGTGGTTTATTAATTTTGTTTATCTCTTCAAAGAACTAACTTTTCATTTTGTTAGTTCTTTTTTTGTCTCTTTCATTTAGTTCTGCTCTGGTCTTTGCTATTTCTTTTCTTCTGCTAACTGTAGGTTTGGTTTGTTTCCTTTCTAGTTCCTTGACATGCAACAGGTTGTTAATGTGTGATCATTCTACTTTTTTGATATAGGCATTTAATGCTATAAACTTTCTTCTTAGCTCTGTTTTTGCTGTATCCCACAGGTTTTGGTATATTATATTTTCATCTTCATTTGTTCAAAAAATTTTAATTTCCATGTTAATTTCTGTTTACCCAGTGATTGTTCAGGAGCATGCTGTTTAATTTCTATATATTTGTATATTTTCCAAAATTCCTCTTTGTATTGATTTTGAGTTTTGTTCCACTGTAGTCTGAGAAGACACTTGATATGATTTTGATTTTTTTTTTAGTCAGGGTCTCACTCTGTTGCCCAAGCTATAATGCAGTGGCACAATCACAGCTCACTGTAGCCTCGAACTCCTAAGCTCAAGTGGTCCTCCCACCTCAGCCTCCCAAGTAGCTGGAATTGCAGGTGCATGCCACCATGCCTAGCTTTTTTTTTTTTTTTTTTGGTAGAGATGAGGTCACACAATGTTGCCTATGCTGATCTCAAACTCCAGGGCTCAAAGTGCTGGGATTATGAGCATGAGCCACAACGCCCAGCCTCATTTTGATATTCTGAAATTTGTTAAGACTTGTTTTGTGGCCTAACATGGAAAATATTCCACGTGCTGAAAAAAGAATGTATACTCTGTAGTTGTTCACTAGAATGTTCTGTAAAAGTTTGTTAAATCCATTTGGTCTAAATTCAATGTTTCTTTGTTAAGTTCCTGTCTTAGTCATCTGTCTAATGCTGTGAGTGGCATGTTAAAGCCTCCTAGTATTATTATATTATTGTTTATCTCTTTAGGTATAAGAATATTTGTTTCATGAATTTGAGTGGTTCAACACTGGGTGCACATATATTTAGGATTGTTATATCCTCTTGCTAAATTAATCTTTTTTATTGTTTTTTATTTAAAGTCTGTTTTATTTGATATAAGTATAGTTTCTCCTGCTCACTTTTGGATTCCATTTGTGCAAAATATATTTTTTCATTCCTTTACTTTCAGTCTGTATGTGTCTTTTAAGTGGAGTATTTAATCAATTTCTATTCAAGTTTAATATTGATACAAGAGGCTTTTTTTACTGCCTTATGGCTGCTTATTTTCAAGTTGGCTTATACATTCTTTGCTTCTTTTTCTGTCTTTTTTGTCTTGTGGTTTCATTAAATTCTGTTGGATTGTCATTTGATTCCTTTCTCTTCCTCCTTTGTGTGAATTGTTTTATATGTGTTTTATATTTCCATGTGTTTCCTTGATAGTGAATAATAACCTTTTTTTCCATGCATAAGACCCCTTTAAGCATTTCCTGTAGGGCCAATCTAGTGGTGACAAATTCCCTCAGCATTTGCTTGTCCAGGAAGAACTTTATTTCTCTTATTTTATCTATGAAGCTTATTCTGACAGGATACAAAATTCCTGGTTGACAGGTTTTTGTTGTTTTTTTTTCAGCACTTTGAAGATGCCACCCTCATTGTCTTCTGTCCTGTAAGATTTCTGTTGAGGAGTCCACTGTGAGTCTGATCTGGTTTCTTTTATAGGTGACTAGATGCTCTTTTCTCGCTAATTTTAAAATTATTTCTTTCACTTTGACTTAAGACATTCTGAAAATAACATGCTGTGATGAAGTCCTTTTTGCAACGTATTTTCCTGGAGCTCACTGGGTCTCCTGTATCTGGATGTTTAACTCCTATATCAGACAGGAAGTTTTCATCTATTATTTTCTTAAATGTTTTCTAAACTTTCTTCCCCTCATGGATACTGATGATTCATAAGTTTGGTCACTTTATGTAGTCCCACATGTCTTGAAGGTTTGCTTATTCTTTTTAATGTTTTTCTCATTTTTGTCTGATTGGATTATTTTTAAGTTGTCTTCAAGTTCTAAGATTCTTTCTTCCACTTGGTCTAGTCTATTACTGAAGCAAAGTTGTATATCTCTTAAATCATGTTTATCTTCTGCCCTTGATTTTTTTTTTTTTTTTTTTGTATACTAGACCTTCCATAGTCTGAAAGATTTTTCTTTATCCAGTTGTCTGCACTTCTAGGCACTTTTGCTTTATATATTTGGGTATTATGGCTGTGTCCTACTGACTGGTTGTGTCCCTTTATAAACCAAACATTTTATCATAATGTATTTTTCCTTTTAATGCTCTTAGTACTTCTGATCTTAAATTCAATTCTACTTTTAGATAAATTTTTCCTTCCTGATTTTTTCCAGTAGCTCTTACATACATTCCTGTTTGGTATTTTAACCTTTAAAAAAATGGTTTGCTTTTAGGCTTACTTCTTATAAACATAACAAAGTTGAATTTCTCTTTTTCTTTTCTAATTAGACAATTCAGCCCATTCACAGAATTAAATATAAGTTCATATCCACTTCATTTTGATTACTATACATTTTATATTGCTTTAATTTCTTATTTCTCCTCTGCTTTTCAATTCTTACAGTGAAAATTATATTTTCCCTTTATAACAAAATATTATAATTAGCTCTCTTTGTACAGGATGGCTTATTTACCCATTGATTCTCCAGTCATCAAAGTTGAAACCCCTTTGGACACCTTTACGTATTTTACCTTTCAGTACCTGGTTTTTATTGATACTTGATTATTTTTAGCTTTAGATTATATATATACATATATGTATATTTCTTCTGATTCAATAATCCTTACTTGATACCATCATAAAATTTTAATCACATGTATAATACTGTAAAATGTAACTGTACTATAAAATTAATTATTCACTGGTTTCCCTCTCTTCACCTCCCTATCTAGAAGGGTCTCTTCTGACTAAAAAGCATTGATTCAGGAGTTGTATTGAGGTTTCCCCGAGTAGGATACCTGATATATCTAGAATCTTGCATATTCACAAATGCATTTCTACTACCTTGACATGTAGGTGGATGGACACTGAGTTCTTCTGTCTTCCTAGTCTACAGATGGTACTTGACTATCTTCGGGTTTTCAGTTTTGAAGAGGACAAGTCTGATATTAGACTTTAGTTTTCTGTATACAGCATTTAGTGTGTTGGAAGGTCCAGGTTTTTAAATTTATCCTCAGAATTTAAAATTTTTTACTAAAATATGACCAGAATTGTGTTTTCTATTCATTTCACCTGGAACCAAGTAGGCCCTCTCAAGCATCAGATCAGGGAAAATCTCTCTCTATTAAATGTTTCATTAATAGCTTTCTATCAGCTATTCTACTTTGTCCTTTGAGATACACTTGCATATTAGGTCATCGACTTCTGTACTCCCAGCTTAGCTTTTCCTTTAGAATTTCCACCTCATGGTAGTGTTGCTCTGGATTGTGAGACATTTCTTCCACATCACTAACATTGAGTTCTGTATATATTGAATTTTAAAATTCCACAAGTCAATTTTTTGTTTCAAGTTCCAGAAAGTTTGTTCCAGGGCTCTACTTGGATATCTTTGAAGGTTCCTATGATGTATGTGTTATGGAGGATTCTTATATAATGCTTCCAGTGGCTCAATTACAACTTCTAGCCACCTGTCCCAGGTGTTCAGTTGGGTGTATCTTTCTCTTGTTGCTGTGTACCAGTTTTCTTCATTGCATGCTCATGGCTTTAGTGTTGTTGTTCAGTAGTCAAGTCAATTTGCTGGGTCTTGGATGGCAGACACAGCAGTTTCTGTGCTTTGGAGTCAGCATTGGGTCATCTGATAAACTAGCTGATGAGGCACAAGGAGGGCTTTTCTATGAGCCTCTAGGTCTCCCCAAGTCTCAGGATATCTTTTCCAATCTCAAAAACCAAGACCAGCTCAGTTCCAGGGCACAGCTCCTAGTCCTGGACTTCCAGAATCCAAGAGTGTGTGCTCTTCTAACTCTTCTCCAAAGGCATTCACACATCTGCTCTGCCTGAGCCTCCACCTAGAACTACAGCATCCTGTTTTTCACTAAGCCTCTCTACCCTTTGCACATTAGCTCCCACCCAGCACAAAGCAAAACACAGTCCATGCAAGATCAGTACTCAGCAGATCCTGGGGCAGCCAGTATTCTCAAATGCACACTCCAGGAACTGCCAGTTTGCCCATAAATGATGATAAATATTTAAGTTGCCATACTTGCCCTAGTTCCGTTCTTCTGAATCTCACCAGTTTAGATCATTTGAGTGGTGACCCATTCCAATTAACAGCAAGACTGGATATAATACATTCACTTAAAAGAAACTGTTTACTTTTAGAGAAAAATTTGACATGTATAAAAATATATATAGCCCTTTTTTCTTTAATCTATTATTCCATTACTAAATATCTAGCCTCAGGAAATAATTTTTCATCAAAAAATGTCACATGAAAGCCTGTAGTATTTATAAAGTGAAAACCTGCCAACAACTTATCTGTCCATCAGTAGGAGAATCACTAAGTGAATTAGGGACTTATACCTGATAAAATAGGCATCAATGGCTTTGAAAAATTATATTGATAACATGAAATAATGCTTAAAACCATCTGTGAAATGGAAAAGTGCACACATGTGAATCCAACTACAGAAATATCATATGCAAAAAATCACAAGGCAAAGGAAATATACCAAGATGCTAACGGTGATTATATACAGCCTGTGGAGACTTTTTTCAACTCCCTTCCTTTTTTTCCCTACTTCTTAATAAAATATAGTAGGCAATAAAATGGTGCTAAAAATACTCTTTATAAACTATATATACAGCTAACAGAGCAAAGAACTGAGAATTGATAAAGTAATTGTGACATGTAAATGGCTTCTTCAGAAGGTGTTTAAAGTATTTATTGACAGTTTTCTGGGGCTTTAAACTCTATCTCAGCAAATGTTTTATGAGTAAACTCCATCTCAGCCCTCGCTGGATCAATCATTTACTCAGACAAATCTGTCTTGAGGCTGTTTACCAGAGTCTCTCCCTGGATTCCAGAGGATACGGTGATAAATAAAACAAGGTTCGACCCTGGGCATCAAGGAGAAAGTCCAGGTCTACCAAATGAAATTCAGCTTGGCTTCCAAGAGAGACTCCTCATCCTAGTGTGGACAGAAATGCCAAGCAGCACCTGTGAGTGGCACAGAACCAGGTGACAGATGTGGAATTAAGTGAAATCTCGAGAGCCAACAGCTGAAATGAAATTTGCACATACTCAGACAACCATTCCACTAAAACTTTCAGGAAGCAGATTTGGGAGACTTCAGTTTCTACTCAGAACCCCATACGGCACCCTCCCCACCTCTCACTCCCCACTCGGCAGTGGCATCCCCAACAGCAGCCAGCACGTTAAGCTTCCCTCATCAAGGAAGTCAAATTTGCATCAACACAATTTTCTTTCAAATATACCAAGCTCTGCTGCCGGTGATACCTAATCATTTACATTATTTATAATGTTGCTGGGTTGTTGACAACAGCTTTACAGAGCAGAGCCTGGATGAATGTTGCCCTACTGCTATCTGAAACTGTTTCTATTGCTTGATTCTTCTGTGGAATGTCTACAAATGGGCTTTATGTACACAGAGAGGAAGTGCTGGTTTCCTTTCCCTGGGCAATAGATGGACAAATCCCAGAAACTTCCATGGGCTAGGGAGAGAGATAAGCTTAACTAAGCAAAGGATCTTCAAGCTTGCTTGTTTAGGGCTCTTGCTGGAGGCCCAGGTTCTACACTGTTACCATACTTTAACTTCTCAAGTAATTGATCCCACTAACTCCATATCTGAGTATTGATACTAAGGAAATACTTCTGACTTGAAGGAGGAAAAGGGTACTCAACTAAAGACGTGCATGATGCTCTTATCTGTAAGTGTATTCCATCTAAATGCTCTGGTTAAGGGACTGATTACTGTATGGTCAGTCTACTTGTGAAAGAATCTAACAGTTATTTAAATACTAGTGAAGATTAGGTGATAGTATAAAAAGTGCTTATAATATCAGTTTAAAACAGTGGTCCTCAGCCAAGGATGATTTTGCCACCCAGGGGACATCTGACAATGTCTGAGAATAGTTTGAATTATTATGGGGGTAGAGGGATACAACTGGCGTCTAATCAAGGGTCAAGGGCAGGGATACTACTCAACATCCTACAATACTTAGGACAGTTCCCACAACAAACAATGACCTAGTCCCAAAGGTTGACAGTGCCAAAGTTAAGAAAAAAATCATACATGTATATATGAATTTGTATGAGTATACTTAAATAAAGAATGCATATGCCAAGGAAAAGAAGGAAGCAAACAGACCAAATACTAACTCTCTCTACTCCCCTCTCCCTCTCATTATTAAAATGATGCTCTATACTATCCACCATCTGGGCTGTGGATTCATGTGTTCTTTAACCATGTGCTCAAAATAATTAATTCTGGCTTAGAAGATCTTTTAATGGATTATTACATACCTCAGTCTTCCTAATGACAAATTGACAAATACATAATTACATTCTGAAAGGGGAGACTTAGGCATTTCCAATAAAGATGTGTAGGCACCTTAGTAGCCCTGGCAAAGGGAGGAATTTATAGGAACGTTCAGGACCAAGCATTTCAATCACAGTTTTTTTTATCCATAATTTAAGCCACAAATGAAAATGATAATCTTCATATAAATATTACATTTATTTTATAGTCTAACATTTTTAATCTGTTTCAAAATGGGGAAACTTTCCATTTTCCGTCCTCTTATTCTTTTAAAAAAGACAGAATTTTGTCATCATGAGTTTATTTTATACCAACAAACAGTGATAGCTGTCTCAGGTTATTTAGCCCCTAACTACTGTGTATTTTAAGCCTCTCTGTTTTTACTGCTTTCTGTCTTTCCTTACTTTTGCACCCTCTTTCATCTCGATGCTTCTAAAATGCTGTGGAGTGGAAAACTACCAAAGTTGCAAAAATTGAACATAGGGAAACAGCTACGCAGAAAAACCTAATGTTCTCTCCTGAGTCAAGTTCATGAATTTTTACTATATAGACTATTGCTATGGCTGTCAAATGGTGTCCCTACGTCTGCCATTTGACAGCCATAGCAATAGTCTATATAGTATATTATGGAAGTTGCCAAACAAGCAACTTCCAAATATCACTGTTCAGTTCTTATAGCCAAATTACAGATTCTGATTTCTCTACCAGGAAAGCAACCGGAATGAGAAAACAAGATGGAGGCACTAACCACACTACATCAACCCACTGGGGTGCAGAATCACAAGCATTTTTTTTTTTTTTAGATTAGCCAGAGAAAAGTAGAGTGTCCAAGAAACTCACCCAGTCCGTGCCCAGTTTTGTGGTTCTGTGGTGGGGGAATGGAAGGCTCTTGAAAGACTATTGGCTATAGGTCAGGCCACATGGGTTTGAGCCTGTGTGAGAGGCTGTCACACAGCCTATTCTTAACCTTTCATCCTAAGCAAACTTACTGCATTTTTAATATAGTTCAAGACAGAGACCTTTCTGTCAAGTCTATTCAAACTGCTTCATCAAAGTGGTTAACCAAGTATCTTCACTTGGAAAATGAAAGGGACCAAGAAGGAAGGCCCCTCCAGTGGTAGAAAGAGTCACAAAAGGAATACTGCTCACAGTGGGAAGTCAGGGGTCCATGCATTTCCTTCCCCAGGGCCAGGCCAAGACAACCCTTATTGGAAGCTCTTCAAGACTTTGAAGGGATTATCGAAGTCCCACAGGCAGGAAAAAGCATCCAGAAAGGATGAACTTATCTAGAAGAGGATTTTCTAGCCTGGCTCTTGCTGAAGAGCAACTAAGAGAAACTTGCAAGGACCTTCACCCTTTCTATGTTGCCAACTCACAACTTCCAAATCTCAACGTTTAGTTCTTACAGCCAAATAATAGACTGATTTCTCTACTGGAAGAAGAAAAATGAGAAAACAAGATGGGGTATCTGGGAGCACTGACCAAGCCCACATCAATCCACTGGGTTCCAGAACCACAGTTTCACACAACACTCTCCAAGAGAAGATGCTGAGAAAAACACCCAAGACCTCTGGGGAATTAGCAAAAAGGAATTCTTTTATGATGTCTCATGCTTGGGCTAGAAAACCGTCAATGGGTTTAAGTCCACCAGTCAACTGTATTCACAGGCTATTTCTACCCCACCAGCAAGCAGAGCTCAGGGAACCCCGGTGGGCATTTCTCCACTCACCAGAACTGGTCGCATCTCACAGAAAACCAGGAGGGAAGCCAGCTCGATGTCCTCACTGTACCCATTCTTCAGAGGAACAGATCTAAATCCTGCAGCAAAATGGGGGAGAAAATGCAAAGGCAGGTAATTAATGTCAGACCTTAGATTTGGGGTGAGGAGGTACCCAAAGATCATATGCCAGTTCAATGAGTAGAGAAGTCAGCGCCCCATGCTGGGGTCCGACTCTCTGGAAGCCACAGGTCCCATCTTGATGGTTAGGGGCAGAGGCTAGCGGTCTTGACTGACAGGTCCGTACAGGGAAGCAAGGTTAAAAAATATCTACCATCTAGAAATAAAAATGATTCACTCCGAAGAAATTAAAGCCCACAGAAAATTCCACATTGAATTTCGAGTGATTGCAGCTGTGATTCAATTCCCTAAATACTCACGAGGACAAAAGACTCAAAAGTGTAGTGAATCCTCACATCTATTTCCTCCACTTAGGCCTTTACAAAGCACAGGACCAGGGAGTGTATTTTATCTTTAAAGATTTCCAATGGGAGGAAATCTTCCTGTCCCTTGGCAGTTCATAGCAGTATTGATCTTCCTCCTCTGAAAGCCATTCCCTATTTACAATTAGGGCCTGTGTTTGACAGCCATTTAAATGTTTCTTTTTATTTGGGGTGGAAGGAGGGTGGGGTGGGTCTGAATCTTCCTTCCTCCCCAGGTCACAACCCAAAGGCTGGTTTGCTTGCTTGTTTTAATTAAGTGGTATAAAAGAATACACAGTAAAAACAGAACCCTCACTCTACATCATCCTGCTCTCTATCCTAAAAGGAACCATTGTTAACAATATCGTTCCCAAGGTTGTCTATGCTTATGTTTGAGTTTCTTTTAAAGCACAGATAACGGCACCTTAGCCTTTCCATCTAACGTTGTATCTTAGAGAACATCTCCATGACCCTAGATTGTCTTGCAAGTGTATCTACTGATTCTCCAGGACAAACAAAACCCAAATTAGGACATCGCCACAATGTCCTCTGTGCCTCCCACCCTTCAGGTTTTGGCTTATTTCTCTCAGAGATCATTTTAGACTATCAGTTCATTTATCACCTTTAAACAGTATCTATTGACTCTCTCTCTTTCCACTGCTTATGATGAAGAAAGTGGCATGCTCACACAACCCTGTACTCTCTCTCCTCTTTTCCCCCTAATTTGGGTTACGGCATATTATTGTGTCTATGTGAACATGGTGTGTAATATTTATATTCCATTTTGTAACGATAATTATCACACCAAGGGAGGCTTAGTTATATTTTTCTGATGTTTCAATAGAAAAATTTTTAAACATATAGCAAAGCTAAAAGAATGTTACAAGTTAATGAGACTTGTCTCTATCAAAAATAAAAAAATTAGCTAGCCAGGCGTGGTGGTGTGTGCCTGTAGTCCCAGCTAGTTGGGAGGCTGAGGCGGAAGGATTGCCATGATCGTGCCACTGCGCTCTAGCCTGGGCGGCAGAGTGACACTCTGACTCAAAAAAAAAAAAATTACGTACATCAAGCATCTGGATTCTACCATCAACTTTTTTCTATACAGTTGCTCTCAGTATCCATGGAGGATTGGTTTCAGACCTCCCCTGATACCAGAATCTTTGGATGTTCAAGTTCCTGATATAAATGGCATAGTATCTGCATATAACCTATATACATCCTCCTGCATACGTTAATACCTAAGACAATTTAAGTGCTATGTAAATAGTTGTTACACTGTATTGTTTAGGGAATAAGAAAAAAAAGTCTATACATGTTCAGTACAGACACAATTTTTAAAAAAATATTTTTGATCTGAGGTTGGTTGAATTCATGGATACAAAACCCATGGATACAGAGGGCCAATTGTACTGTTTTATCACATATTTATTTACATATCAATCCATCTTATTTGTATACGTAATTCACAGTAAGATGGAGACATCAATACACTTTTCCTTATACTTTACCCAGCATGCATCTCACTAAACAGAGCTCAATATTAGTTTACAGTGTTCCTCTTTTGATATAAAATTTACATACAATGAAACTCATAGATTTATATTTTTTTTAGTGGCTGAATGCTCACCGTCTTTTACGGAACTTCTGTTTGGGTTGGCTAAATTTGTCCTCTTTTGTTTTCTTCAAAATGAGCTCATGGGACATGTAATTCCTGAACTGCGCATGTTTGAAAGCATCCATCCTTTAATTTTATAGTTGAGTGACAGTTTGAGTAGATATAAAACCTCAGAGTTTTATACTCTCTCTTCCCTGTAGGATTCTAGGGCCATTGCTCTCACTGAACACTGCTGTAGAGAAGTTTTCTGACCTATTTCCTCCTTATGGGTGATGCTATTGTTTGTTGATGGTGTCTGCTGGTTTTTTACCTGCATAGGTATCCGTAGAATTCTTGCAGTCTAGCCCAGTGCTACCCCAGCTTTAATGTAAATCACCTTTGGATCTTGTTACATTGCAGATTCTGACTAGGGATGCCTAGGGCAGGGCATCTGAGTCGATTGCATCTTTAATGAGCTGATCCAAGGACACTGGGGGAAAAGTCTAGGTGTTGCTCAATTGTTAGAATGAACTGGAATGCTGTATGCTCCATGGGGTTTGGGGTAGCGTGCACTCCAATAGCTCGGTTACAGGCAAGGCTGTACCGTCTGCCACCAGGCATGGGCCTCTGAATTTGGAGATTCGATCTCTGACCCCATGGCAAGCTGTCTCCAGCTCTTATTACCTCCTCTCACTGCCCAAGTCTCACTTTTATACACTGGGCAGCCCTTCACATATAGCGTTAGGGTTGAAAGGTGTTCCCCAGCTACAAAAAGATAGATATGTTGGTGGTGGTGGTGGTGGTGGTGGTGGTGATTTCACAGGGGAAAGGGAACTAGAAACATCTTTTCAAGTAAGATCATTGTTTCAGGCTTTTAGCACCTAGAGAGAACAAAGGAAGCCTCTTAAGGACAACCTATAAACTAGGAACACAGGGTTTGAAGTCAGAAATTCCTGGGTTTGAATCCCAGCTCTGGTCCTACAAGTGTGTGACCTTGAGCAAGTTAATTCACTTCACTAGGCCTCAAAGTGCTCAGATTGTAAAAGCAGAGAGGATAAAACCCCTTTCACGGGATTACTGTGAGGATTAAAAGGGAAAGCGTTGAAGGTACCCAACACAATAAAGGCTGTTTCTTTCCTTCCTGAGCTCCAGCTGGTTTAAAAGCTTAAGTGCATCCCTAATGACAATGGGCAAAGTTTATTTCTACAGCTCAGAAGGCCCTCCGTGCCTTGTGCACAAAGGAGTTGTGCATTTTACTTCATTCTTCCCATGAATATGGATGTGCCAGGCACTGCTGGGAGCTGGAAGGAGCTGAGAGTGTCTCACAGTTAGGGCGGGTGGGATCACATTTGCAATCACCCTTGAGGCTTTGTTCTTTGTTTTTTTAAAGCTCCAAGCTAAGTCACTTCATTCTCTAGATAAACTGACACACTCTGATGGCCATGGCCAGTAAGGTGAGGAGGTTTCATCAACTCTGACCTCTCTCCAAGGCACTGGGAAGGGTTACAAGGCTCACGCCCCTCCTGCATCTTTCAAGAGGCTATCAGGGTAGTCAGGGGGTGTCAGCACAGCCACCCATCTGTGCAGGACGAGTCCAGAGAAGGCTGGTGAGGAACTGGAGGACAGTTGCCATAAAAAGAAGTCTGTCATGGCATCAAGGCCAGGACCATAAAGATTTACCAAAAACCTTACTTCCTGCACCAGAAGAAGTGGTATCATTCCTAAGCCTCACTTATCAGGATAATCTAAAAGAAACAAACCGCAGATTAAAGAATCACAGCCTCACTGCTAGATTTTAAAATAGTTTATAGTGTGGGCAAGTTAACCAAAGGGGATTGCCAAATATCAGGCCTCAGACAAACGAGTGCTCAGTATTATTATTAGAGTAAGTGGCCAGGCACAGCAGCTCACACCTATAATCCCAACACTCTGGGAAGATGAGGCAGGAGGACTGCTTGAGACCAACTTGTGCAGCATAGTGAGACCTCGTCTCTCCAAAAAAAAAAAAATCAAAAAATTAGCCAGGCATTGTGGTATGCATCTGTAGTACCAGCTACTTGGGAGGCTGAGGCAGAAGGATTGCCTGAGCCCAGGAGGTCGAGGCTGCTGTGAGCCGTGATCATGCAACTGCACTCCAGCCTATATGACAGAGTAAGACTCCAACTCAAAAAGAAAAAAAAATTGTTAGAGTAAGTTATGAAAATCAGTATTTCTGAAGTCCTAATAAGACAAAAACAGGTGGTTTAAACATTTTCCCAAACTCTTGCTTCATCTACAAACCTTGCTTGGGAATTTGTTTCCTCAGTGGTAAGATGGGTAGCCGTAACCCACTATGGTTTTCACCAAGGGTCATCTGAGGAGCTAGCTAAACACACAGATTTCTGGGCTGAATCAGACCCCATGGCAGGTCCAGGAACCCTAATTTTCCAACCGGAGTCCCCAGCATGCTTGCCGCCCAGAAGTTGGATCACTGCCCAGTGGCAGAAATGGTTAAGATTTATGATACTAAGAAAGGGAGAAGTTCAAGGAAGGTCTGGCACCTTCCAAGTTTCAAAAAACAAAAAACAATCCAGTTCAGATCTTCATTGAGTTCAAGGTTTCCAAACAATATCAAAAGACTAATCTTAGGCTGGGCGCCATGGCTCAAGTGCTGTAATCCCAGCACTTTGGGAGGCCGAGGTGAGAGGATTGCCTGAGTCCATGGGTTTGAGACCAGCCTGGGCAACTTGGCGATACCTCATCTCTACAATAAATTAAAAAATGAGCCAGGTGTGGTGGCACGTGCCTGTAGTTCCAGCTACTTGGAGAACTGAGGCGGAAGGATTGCCTGAGCCCAGCAGGTCGACACTGGGGTGGCCGTGAGTGCACCCACTGCACTCCATCCTGGGTGACAGAGTGAGACTTCAACTCGGAAAAAAAGACTATTTTTACATAAGTAACTAAAAGGACCATTATCTCTTTTTCTTGAAAAATCCTTAGGAACAGAGTCCTGAGGTATTCAGAAGGATCTATGATCTTAGGTCTCACATATTAGAACTACTGAGGAAGGAGGAAGGAAATTCAACACCCAGCGAGGGCCTATTTGTCAAACATTATGCATAACACCCAAGTCAATTAGAGAAACCACCCACAAGCTACAGATAGCCATGAATGACTCCAGAAACATCACCAAGCTCTTGGGTCCCGGATCCCCTCACCTGGAGGTGTCTATCTCAGCTCTGTGGGTGGGGCTGTGTGAGTTCACTGAGTTGGACTCAGTGTTCTGATGCTTAAGAGGTGGTCACATGACCCAGTTTGGACTTTGGCAGATGCAAAATGGCTCTTCTCAAGCCATGAAGGGGTTTTGGTTTTGCTCAGCGTGGAAGAAAAGCCAAACGATTCAAAGATAAATCAACCCTCCCCATTTTATAAAAGAGGAAGGGGAATTCTGAAAGCTTCAGAGAGTTGGACCCAAGATTATAACTCCCACCAGATGCCAAAGGTCTCACCTTTGCCTACCCTGTCACGTTGCCAGTCAGGGAGCAGGAGGGAGATCAAATCGGACTTAGCCCTGGCTGGAGAGAGGCAAACCACCTACGCTATTTCCAAATGAAATTAAACTATGGTGCCAGGTTGACCACCGACTAATGGTCCAATGTTGCATGGAGATGTCCCCCTTTGAAGGACACAGCATTCCCTCTCACCCCTCCCCCCACCGGATGCTAAGACAGGCTGGGCACACACCTGTTCTCCAAGCCACCCAGCCAGTTTTGTGGTGATTTAATCAAAACCAGGAAAAAAATGCTTTTTTATTATTTTTTCAAGCCAGCAGCACAAACCAAAGAATGATGCTAGCCCAAATTGGGCATCTTCATTAAAACGCCTCTTACCTGATTTGATTCCTTTAATTGGGTAAGTGGCATGAGCGAGAAAGTTGGGGTCGCTGAACATATCTTCCTCGTAAACCACAAAGCGCAGAAATGCCAGATTTGGGTCATAAATCTCAAATGTCACCTTCTCCTGTGTCGGAGCCCAGACAGGACTGAGACCATTATCATCTGGAAGGAGATCAAAGCTCATTAGAGGGCACATTTGCCCTGCTTCCTTCTGGTAGAGAGGTCTCTACATCCTTCAACTTTGAAACCCCTTGGCAACCATGTAAATAAATATGAATCTATGCCAAGACCTAGGAAAAATCTGAATAATTATCTGCGCACTCCCTCTCCCTCGAGCAATCCTGCTGTTGCAGGCTGTTCCCTCAGTGAGCAGAG
This sequence comes from Tarsius wallacei, assembly GCA_963574415.1. Taxonomy (NCBI): domain Eukaryota; kingdom Metazoa; phylum Chordata; class Mammalia; order Primates; family Tarsiidae; genus Tarsius; species Tarsius wallacei. The sequence goes on along the minus strand of CAUYQG010114789.1, from coordinate 9,969 downwards.
GAAGACCACCTCCCCCTTCGTGCATCTCCCACCTCCCACATCTTCCTGGAATGGGGAGAAGGAAGGGAGATGTTTGCAGAGCAGGATGGTGGGTTTTGGAAGAGATTAAAGGAGAAGCGAGCCTGGGAGCCACATCCCTTGGTCCGAAGAGGAAGAACCAGCAGCGTGTTCTAGAATTATCAGAGGAGGACCCAACCTCACAGAGCAAGGTAAGCAGCAAACCCGTCACCCTCCGGAAATGCCAATTAATTGATCAGTGCCTGAGCCAGTCACTGGGCTATCTTTTACCATAAGCAGTGATCCTGTGCCTTAAAAAACCCCACAGTTCATGGGGTTTTTTTGGCTTCCCCTGGAAGAGCAAGCTTTCCTCTCGTCCTTCCTTCCCTCTATGGGTAAGATCCCCAGGATAGGCTGAGTCCTCTGTGTCACGTCAGCCATGTATGTTACCTCTCTGTGTGTGTGTCTCTGCTTCTTAACCTTTGACTAAGTAGTTAAATCAGATTGGGCTTTGTACAGAGAGGACCCACCTAGTGTCAGGATGCAGAATACAGGGAGCCTTGCCTGGGACTCCTGACTTGACTTATAGGCACAGAAACCCAGCACGGGGTACAAGTCTCACAAGTTAATAAAGTGGCCCTTTCTTTTCCTTCCTTAAGCTGAACTATGCAGCCAACAAAAGTGCGAGAAGAGCTTCCCTGCACAGAATTTAACTTGCTTGAAGTTTAAAAGAAGAAAGGAGACCAGGCGTGGTGGCTGATGCCTGTAATCCCAGCACTTTGGAAGGCAAAGAAAGGAGGATTACTTGAGCCCAGGAGTTCAAGACCAACCTCAATAACATAGAAAGACCTAATCACTACAAAAAATTTAAAAATTAGCCAGGTATGGTGGCACGCACCTGTATTCCCAATACTCGGGAGGCTGAGGCGAAAGGATCACAGGAGCCTGGGGATCAAGGCTGTGGTAAGCCATGATGGTGCCACTGTCCTCCAGCCTGGGCGACACAGTGAGACTCCCAACTCAAAATAAATAAATAAACAAAAGAAGGCCAAGGCAACTTACTCACAACAGTTGTCTTAAACTTGTTGTTGTCATACTCGGCTCCACATATTTCCACCTCCACAAAGGGACAAGCAATACTCCGTCCAGGTTTGGGCAGATGGCGAGCACCGAGAACCTGGGATACCAAAGGCAACTGTTGAACTCCCCCAGAGACATCCTGGCGAAAGCTGAACACGCCCCACATGGGCAGTCTAGCATGGAGTTGTATTTGGGTGCTAGGGTCAGATCGTATGAGTCCAACACCAGCCTTAATTTCCCCAGAAAGCTGTTGAGGAGTAATTCACTGGAGAAGTCCTAGCAACCCTCTGCAGTGGACACCATCCCCGGGGTCCTTCTGTGGATGAGGAAATAGGGGTGGGGAGTTGTGGTGGATTCCCACAGCTTGTCAGGACAGGGCTGGATCTCAGCCTCATGTCATCTGACTCAATGGTGGAGGGATTTCACCTGTGCATATAAACGCACACACCCATGGCCAGGGGGATGCCTACCAAGGCAGAGAGCTTAGTCACTGGATTTCCCAGCACCCAGAAAAGGCTGAGGGGACAGCATGGCATTACAGGGCCCAGCTCAGTGGCTCACACCTGTAATCCCACTGCTTTGGGAGGCTGAGGCAGAAAGGTTGCCTGAGCCCAGGAGTTCAAGACCAGCCTGGGCGACACAGCGAGACCTTGTCTCTACAAAAAGTCAAAAAATTAGCCAGGCATGGTGGCATACGCCTGCAGTCCCAGCTACTCAAGAGGTTGAGGCAGAAGGATCGCCTGAGTCTAGCAGGTTGAGGCTGCACCGCGATGATGCCACCATGCTCCAGCCTGGGTGACAGAGACCCCAACCCACAAAATAAAAATAATAAAATAAAATAAAGGCCTTTGGTTACACGTACATCATTTTTTCCCCTTAATCTCATGAGAAATACAATTTATTCATTTATCTGCCTTCCAAAAATTCTTACAGAGCAACAATACATTCTCTGAAAACCAGATGAATTTTTAAAAGCTTTGACCCTAAAACTGGCCAAGGAGCCCTTTAAGTGGCCATTAAAGACCAAATGGCCATTTCCTGTGTTTTTCGTTCTCTCTCTTTCCGGCCAGAGGCTGACCACACTGAGACCTCAAAGAGACTGATTCATACCTCACCCCCCACAAATAATAAGAGGAGGTGGCCAAGCTGGGTTTGGGGTAGTCCCCCCTTGAAATGACCCTGGAGTGCACTGTAATACAGAAAGGTCCTAAAATACAATGTCGACTTTGATGGTTTAGACAAGATGATTGGCATCACCTGCCCCAGGTTTCCCCTGACCCAACACCCAGGGAAGGCAGCCTGGCTCCCTGGGCAGGAAGGACAGCGGCTTTACCTTGACAGTCAGAGTCATCAGGATCTTCCTCTGGGACTCAGGCGGCATTGGGTCGTACTTCTCTGTCCTCATGCTCTCAGGCTGCAGAACATACCCCGTGCGCCCATTGAGAGAAAACAGCGCATGATTCATCTGCGTGTACTTATCTGGGAAGGAAGGTGAACACCTGCTGTAAGTCAGGCCAGGAAGGCCGGCCTCCTGGGCCAGGAGCTTCTAGGAAGGGAATGAGTTATACCTTTTTCCACGATTAATTTAAGGCAGTTGTTCAAATAGGTATCTGACTCAAACAAAATATGGAGTTTTTAAAAAACAATCTCAGACTGGGAAACATCTTTCCAAATACATTACAAAATCCAAAACCATAAAAGAAAACCTACCAAAAGCTAAAAATGTCTACATAGGAAAAAAAAACCTACATAAATTAAATCATTCTGGCTGGGTGCACTGGCTCACACCTATAATCCCAGCACTTTGGGAGGCCAAGGTGGGAGGACTGCTTGAGCCCAGGAGTTTGAGACCAGCCTGGGCAACATGGCAAGACTTCATCTCTTCAAAAAAGTTTAAAAATAATTAATTTTAATTCGATTGACAATCATATACATATAAATTTTTTAGCCTCTTAGTTCTGACGAATATATGCTATAAATACCTACCACAGTAGATAAATTGGGTAAGAAGCATGAATAATTCACACAAAAGGCAAATGCTCCCTAAATAAGTGAAAAACTGGCTAATGTCGCTCATAAGAGAGATACTAATAAGAGAAGCTCTAAGTGACCACAATAGAATATCAATTTTTACCAATCCCACGGGCAAGGGGTGCCCAATGAGACAGCTGAAGTTATGCCAAAAAAAGCATCTTCAAACTTCCACCTGTTTGCATTCCCACCCACAGTCTCTTTGGCAAAGGGTCTTAGCTCCGGCACAACTGGAGACAGGTGGCTCAGTGGTTTTTCTCAGGGCAGTCTATCTAAATGTAAATGCAAGTGCTGCTTGACCCACCCTGCCCTTCTGACAGTTCTGTCCCACAGATACATCTGACACCGGTGAAACGACACCCACGTAAGGGCACAGAAGACGGTGCTGTCTGTGACAGTGAATGATGGGGAATAACCCACACGTGCCTCCATGAGGACTTTTTAAACCGATGATGGTTCCGTTCCATGGAATCCTATGTGGCTATAAAAAGAGCAGAAAGGAAGCTACTGATGAATTGACCCCAAAAGAGACCTTAAATAACAACGGAAGTGCAGAGCACTGTGCTTTATGTTACTCTTTCTGTGTCCAAAAGTTTGTATATGAGTTTTTTTCCCCAGCATGTGAATGTCTCTGGAAGAGAATTTGAGCATGAAGCCCTCAAAGAGGGGTGGACGGGCTGAGAGAAGAAAACCCTGAAGACGCCATTTGGGACCTGTGTGGCGTCTGAAGATAAGATCAACTCCTGGGCTTTTTTTTTTTTTTTTTGAGTCAGAATCTGTCTGTTGCCCAGGCTGGAGCGCAGTGGCACGCTCGACCTCCTGGGCTCAGGCGATCTTTCTGCCTCAGCCTTCCATGAAGCTGGAACTACAGGCATGTGCTACCACGTCCAGCTAATTTTTTTATTTATTGCAGTTGCCCAGGCTGGTTTCAAACCCCTGGGCTCAGGCAGTCCTCTTGCCTCCGCCTCCCGAAGTGCTGGGATTACAGGCATGAGCCACTGCATCCAGCTACTCCTGGGATTTTTAATTACATGTGCCAATGTGTTTTTCCTTTTTCTCTTGGGCCAGACTGACTCAGCCTCTGCCACTTGCAATCATGGAGCCTGCCTGATCCAAGCACCCTTCAGTCCCTGCAGTCACTCCGTTCAGTTGATGGGACTCACACTAGCTAGCGTTCTGCTGAACCGTGGCAGTCCCTAAGACGTATCACTCATTCCCAAACACCATGACACACCAGTCATCTGAGCTGACTTTGTGTGGAATGATACACGGCTACCTTTACCCTCCTTTACCTGCAGTCTGGAAGTTGAGCGCCACCATCTGGGAGCCACACAGCCAGAGGCGGAAGGGGTCATAGTTTGAAGAGTCAACTCTTTGTCCCTTCGGGTAGACTCGGGTCAGGCCCTTTTGATTATACTTCAATAGGTCCATGGGCTTCTGTCTGACAATGCTGTCAGCTTTTGTCTCCACGAAGGAGCGGATTTCTCGGAAGTCAGGATTTTCTGCGCACACAGAGAAAAGGGTCACTATGTATTGGGTCTCATCCATGCATTTTCTTGATGCTTGGTGCAATGTCTGGATGCTCAAGTCGTAAGAGGAAACTCGGAATCTCTCTCTCTGACAAGACATTCGAGGGGTTGTGTGATATTGCCATAATTGGGACCACTATAGATTCTTGCCTTTCAGCAATTCCAGGTAGTAAAAGGGGGGAGGGTCTTACACATTAAAAGGGGGCCTCGTTTTCCCACAGCCTTATAGTCTATAATTACTGTCGTTTTTTGTTTGTTTGTTTGTTTAAAATGGCCAACAGCCTTGAACAAGAAAACCCAAAAGAGGTGCAGTTACAGAAGTGGGAAGGTGGGGATGGTTTTAGGTAGAAGCAGGAAGGAGGAGGTCTTAGGAATGGAAGATGCAAAGAAGAGATCCGGCTTCCTCATCAAGGATGCCACAGATGCAGGATGAAGGAACTCAACATCTTGTTGAAGTGAGAATTCACTGCTGCTGCCCTGGGAAGGAACGTGATGGGAGTGGGCACCCAAGTGGGTAAGGAGTAAAAATGGGAGGGCAGGAATGGGGACAGGCCTTGGCTTTGCATGGGTGATGCTTTGTTCCCTCACGCCTGATGGTGGTGGAATACCCGTGTAGCCTCTGAGTCCGGAGCTTCCACATCTGTTCCTGAAATTGAAGGTGCCAGGGACCTGCCTCCCAGTGAAAGTAAACTGGGATTTGGTACTATTTCTCTGGCCCCGAAATCACAAATTGAGATGAAAGAAAGCTATGGAGTTGCTGGAAAGGCCCAAAGAGAAATAAAACATGACCAGCATCATCAGAGAACTTGCTACTTTGGAGAATCTGGTAGAAGAACCATTTTTTAATGGACCTGTGATAGGCTGAATAATAGTCTCCAAAAACACCCAGGTCCTAATCCCTGGAACCTGTGAATATGTGACTTTATATGACAGATAAGATCAAATTAAGAAGCTTGAAATGGGGAGATTATTCCCGGTGGACCTAGTGCCACCACAAGGGTCCTTGTAAGGGGGAGGTGGAAAAGGAGAAGGCCACGCGACCACAGAGACAGAGATTGGAATGGTGCAGCCACAAGCCAAGGAATGCCAGCAGCCACCAGAAGCTGAAAGAAGCAAGGAATGGCTCCTTCCCTGGAGCCTCTGGAGAGGGCACAGCTCTGCTGACACCTTGATTTTGGACCAGTGACACTGATTTCAGACCCTGGCCTCCAGCACGTGTGAGAATAAATACATGTTGTATTCAGCCACCAAGTTTGTGGTGACAGAAATAGAAAACCAATTCACCCGCTGAGTGGGTTTTCCGAAAGGGCCCCGTCTGCCAGCTCCCTCACCCTGAAGACAAAGTCAAGGCGAGGCACTACCTGGAGCACTTCACAGGAAAGCACCCCCGCCCTTTCCTCTCTGACCATAACAGACTGAAAAGGAAGTCATTTTCACTGCAGTTATGGGGCAGCAACATGGGGAGGATGTTACCTAAGTTGTCCTTGGTCTTGCTGGTTGGTTTGCAGTAGACGACCAGGTCAGAGAGCTCAATGGCGATCGACTGGTTCTTCTCCCAGTATTTCATGTTATTCTCCTGTTTGGAGTCAGCCATCTTTAGTTTCCACCTTCAGGACGGGCCCTGAGAAATCCCACCCTCCAGCTCACCCGGCATTTTCCTCCTCCATCTCCACTTGGCCCTCTTGTATGCTCAGATCTGTATCACAGATGAATGTTTTCCTTTCCTGAAGGTGACTTTCCTTCCTCTTCCTGTTTCCACCTGGGTTTGGTGTCTAGGTCAGTCCTGGCCACAGCTCCCATTATAGATGGAGGTCAGGATGGCACAGGGAGAGGCCTCTTCTCTGTCACCAACCCTTCTCCTTAACCCTCTGCTCTTTGCCTCCCGTCCTGTCCTGTCCCCTGAAACCACACTGTTGTCGTTTCTCAGATTCTAGCTCTCCAACTCCTCCTGGGTGCTGTGGACCATGGCATCCTTGTCACTACCCCCAATGCCCTATACTCCTAAACCGTACAAACCTCCTTCCTGCCTCTGACTGCCTGTCACAGCTCTGTCCAAAGGGATCCCTCTTGTGAGGCACTTCCCTTCAGAGGACCCACTGTCAAACCTAACTCCATCCGAGTAAGGATGAGCTTTTCACTTCACCCCAAACCAGGCACCCCCTCAGCCCTCCCCAGATTCTGACTGAGCATGAGATAAAGATGTCAGTCTTTTATTGGCCAAGGGGAAACCTTAAGAGAATATTTAGATCAGGGGTTCTCAACCCCAGGCCATAGACCAGTACTCGTCCAAGGCCTGTTAGGAACTGGGTCACACAACAGAGGTGACGGAGCAAAGCATCATCTGTATTCACCGCCATTCCCCATCGCTCATGTTACCACCTGAGCTCTGCTTCCTGTCAGATCAACAGCAGCATTAGATTCTCAGAGGAACGTGAACCCTACTGTGAACTGGACATGCACGAGATCTAGGTTGCACGCTCCTGATGAGAATCGAATGCCTGATGATCTGAGGTGGAGCTGAGGTGGTGATGCTAGCGCTGGGGAGTGGCTGCAAATACGGATTCACATGAGCAGTGAGGTTTGACTGCACAGAGACAACCATAAATCAATTTCTTGCAAACTCATATCAAAATAATGATTTTATACTTTCATGATAGTGATAATTATTTAATTATATATACAATGCAATAATAATAGAAATAAAGTACACAATACATGTAATGTACTTGAATCATCTCAAAACCATCCCCCACCCCAACCCCAGTCCATGAAAAAATTGTTTTCCACTGAACCAGTCCCTGATAGCACTCCTTAGAGGGTGCTTAGCTTCCCACTGTACTTTGAGTACTTGATGGATATTATCTAAGTTAGTTCCACACATCTCCTGAGAGGCAGAATGGTCTCCATTTAACACAGAGAAGTTAAGTAGCATATCTCAGGCTACACAGTCAATGACAGAACCAGACGTTTAAAGCCACTGACCTGACCCAAGGCCCCTGCTTCTAGCCTGCCTGTCCCATGTTACAGTTCTGCTTCATCCCCTCACACACCAGCTGTCATCAGGTCCTGGAGAAGACGTCACTAAAATGTGCCCGGCATCCAGTTCACATCCTTGGTCCCTCTGAACCACAGCAGTGACCTTCTGACTCCTCGCCTTCCTGCCTACATCTGCCCCCTCCAGCCATGATTGGGAAAGAATATTGCCTTCCTGTAGCCTTCTAAGATCACTCACTGCCTCATCTGGCCTGCCTTGCACTGCTTCACATCAGACTGTCCTACATGTATGCCATTCTATACTAGTGCTCAGACTTGCTTCCCTCCAGAGATATGTCCCTTGACAGCACAGCCTTGTGGGTAGCAAGTGTCCCAGTGATAGGTGGTGAGTTGGTGACAGAGGCAACTGAACACAGTGGTTAAGACAGTGAGAACTAGAATCAGAGACACGTTCAAAACCTGACCCTGTTGTTTATTTGTTGTGTCAACTGGACAAGTCATATAATTTCACTGTGCCTCAGTTTCCTCAACTGTAAAAGGAGGCTACTATGAACAAGCATCTCACATAGCTATTATAAGAATTAAATAATGAGGCCGTGGCCCTCCACCAGGTATGTGGCAAATAGTAAAGAGTGGCAACTCAGACTACCCTGAGGGGTGCCTCCCCCCAGCAAAGACTGAAAAGTCACTCTTGGTAAACAAGCAGGTGTGAGCATCAATGTCTTCTGTAAGAATGCTTTCTCCCACAAGCACTAACATCATTCCTAGGGCCAAAGTGGACCTTGGCAATGACCAGCAAGCAAGCATTTTACGTGAGCTCTAGCACCAGGACCAGCTTTGAGCATGTCATTAAGCCTCTGACATTGGCCCTAGCTCACTGACCCACACCCAGCCCTCTCCATCCTTCCGGAACTTCCTCGGGAACAAAGTGAGCCCCAGCAATCAGACTAGAAGGACCGATGTATATGGGATGGGCATGGAGCAAGAAGATGTCAGCCAGACTGTCAACAGCAGAGTGCTATTGAGGAAATGAAGCCATATTTCCTTTCTTTTTTTCTTTCTTTTTTTGCTTTTTGTTTTTTTGAGTCAAGGTCTCATTCTGTTGCTGAAGTGCAGTGGCAGGATCACAGCTCACCACAGCCTCAATCTTTTGGGCTCAGTTATCCTTCCACCTCAGCCTCCTGAGTAGCTGGATCTAGAGGAATGCACAACCACACCCAGTTAATTTTTATATTTTTTGTACGAGACAAGATCTCACTATGTTGCCCAGACTGGTCTCGAACTCCTGGGCTCGAACTCCTGGGCTCAGGCAATCCTCCCGCCTCGGTCTCCCAAAGTGCTAGGATTACAGGCCCAAGCCACCATGCCCGGCCTCTGTTTCTTTTCAGACCTTGGGCATTTTCTCCTGGTCCTAGTACCAACTTGGTTTTGTGCTCTTAGCGCACAGTTCTACCAGGAGGTTGGCTGTCTGGAGACAAGAAACCCCAGAAACAACACAGCTCACCTCTAATGACAACAGAATGAGGGTGGACAGGACCTCCTGCCTTTATGTCGAATTCTGTGATGCTGGCCTTGCTCACAAAGCACAGAGCTATGACACATTACACGGCTTCACTTATGCTTTTCTAAGCTCTGCAGGAGACAATATCAATCCAAGAAAAAATGCCAGTTGCTGCCTTAAAATTACATGACAAATACTCTCCAGACCCACGGATGTCACCCTTTGGGCCACCTCAGAACATGAAGTCAGGACACTTCAGTGGGCAGGCTCTGGAAAGCCACCAGCTAGGCAGATTTTCTCATGACCACTCCACCCAGCAACTGGAGGTAACCAGAGAGGGAATGCTTCTACACTGCTGGTGGGAATGCAAATTACTTCAGCCTCTATGGAAAACAGTGTGGTAAGTCCTAAAAGAGCTAGAAATTGACCTTCCATAAAATCCAGCAATCCCCCTTCTGGGAATATACTTGGAGGAACTTAAATCACTCTACAGAAAAGATACCTGCACACACATTTATTACAGCACTATTTACAATAGTAAAAACATGGAACCAACCATGCTGCCCATCGAAACTGGACTGGATAAAAAAAGTGGCACACATACACGATGGAATATTACACAGCCATAAAGAGGAACAAAAGTATGGACTTCGCAGCAACTTGCATGGATTTAGAGTCTATGATACTCAGTGATCTATCACAGAAACAAGCAACTAAGTACCACATGTTCTCACTCATAAGCGGACCCTGAACATTTACCATAATACTATAAGAAAGGGATGGGCAGGAGACAGAAACTGTCAGGGGGCCTTCAATACGGCTCCTTATTCTTCCCAT
>CAUYQG010114788.1:0-17236 GCA_963574415.1 Tarsius wallacei | reverse complement strand
AGGTGTGGGGACACCTGACCTAGACCCGGGACATCCTGGCAGGGTTGCGTGATTTGAACAGTGAGAAGGGCAGGGAATTTGTGAATCAGCTGCCCACAGGGAGCTCTCAGGCTAGTTCCACACAAAAGACACAGACTTGGGGGGGGCAGTGAATGGGGACCCACCACAAGGTAGCAAGCCTCGGGTGGGCTGGGTCTAAACCCTGGATGTCTGTCCCTGAGGGAACATAGTAGGGCAGAGCCAGGAGATGGCTCAGAGGCTAGTCTGGTCATGGACAGAGGGTATGATGGGCGGGAATGGAGACCAAGGCTGGGTGATCTTTAGAAGTTAAGAGGAGACGGGCTCGGTGACTCAGCCTGTCATCCCGCACCTTGGGAGGCTGAGGTGAGTGGATTGGCTGAGGTGAGTGGATTGTTCGAGACCCGCCGGGGCAAGCGAGACCTCATCTCTACAATAAATCAAAAAAGAGCCGGGCGTGGTAGCGTGCACCTGTTGTTCCAGCTATTTGGAAGGCTGAGGCGGAAGGATCGCCGGAGCCCAGCGGGTCGAGGCTGCGGTGGCCGGGAGCGGCCGCTGCACTCCAGTCTGGGCGACGAAGTGAGACTCCAACTCAAAAAAAAAAAAAAAGAAGTTAGGAGGGTAGAAAAGGTGTTCCTTCTTAGGAAGTCTCCATCTCAGGGTGGTGCCACAGCCAGGTGGCATCCCCAGTGACTGCCCTAGACCCTTCTTGGGGTGAGACTTGGGGACTTAGGGGGCTTCTCAGCCTGTGAAGCTCCTGAACGTGTCTCTTCTGCCACTGTCTCCCGCATTCCTCCCAGGTACGCCACTGAGGTGTGTAGTACCTGAGAGGTTGTCAAACACTTGCAGACCCTCCTTTAAAGCCTCATAACAACCCCACTGGGACATAGCCTGAGAGATAGTAACGTCCTTTTTTCCAGGGCACCAGGACCCTGAAGCCCAAGGTCATATAGTTGGTTCAACTCACCTGTGTACTCCATTTTCCAGGCCTTTGTACCTATTTGGTGTCTATAGGGGGTGCCTCTGCTATCCAGGCTGAAGAGGAGGAACCCACCACCTTGAGAACCCTGAGATCCCAGGAGCAATTCACCCGTGGGACTGAGCTAGGCCCACCCTCCCACCTCACCACTGCCTGGGGCCCGGTCCCTTCTCCCATTTGATCCTCTTATCTTTCCTGCCCAGGAGGCAGATCAACAAAAAGAAGGAAAAAAAAAAAGATCACCACTAATCCCATAACCTTTCCAGTATGTTGCCTAGGTATGTAAGCATTTTAGATAGATCCTACCTGACCCTGGCACACATTGTACATATGCTTCCGTGTCCTCAAATAGCCTTTTGCTCTTTCAGTAACTGCAAACCTTTCATCATGGGCCTGAGCACACTTCTGTCCCCTGTTGCTGGCCATTTAGGTCACTTCTACTTTTTCCCACTAGCCTGATGAGCAGCATAACCAGGCCAGGGTGAACATTCAGGGGGTTGGGTGGCTGTCCCCATCCACTACGGTTTTAAGGGGTCATTCTAACATGAGGTGCAGTCCAGCGCTGAGGGAGGACCCTGAAAATGGTAAGGACGGGTTCAAATGGGGACGACTTTTTAGAAAGTGACTTTTGATGCGCTGTTTGATTGAGGGGGCAGGAAGGTACTTCAGAGACTCAAGGGATGGCGGAAATAGGGTTGAGCCGATAGAGCAGACAACACAGGGTGGGGGAGAGGTGAGTGTGGAGGAGGGAAGGGTAGTCCCCACCGGGCCCCTGCTTAGGACAGCCCAGGAGGCCCATTTTGCCATCTCTCCCGTGTCATCTGCACAGATCTGTTTGCCCTGGGCCTCCCACCTGTCTTCACCCTGGAACATGCAAACTTCTTTCATCTTGAGACTTTGCAACTGTTGTTCCTTCTGCCTGACACACAGTGCCCTGAAACTTACCATAGCTGGCCACTTCCTATCATTCAGTCTCAGGTAGAGATCTCACCCCCCCCCATTCATTTATTCAACAGATATCTTTTTATTTTTTGACTCGGAGTCTCACCCTGTCGCCCAGGCTGGAATGCAATGGCATGCTTCCGGCCACTGCAGCCTTGACCTGCTGGGCTCAGGCAATCTTTCTGCCTCAGCCTTCCAAGTAGCTGGAACTACAGGCATGTGCTACCATGCCCAGCTGATTTTTTGATTTATTGTAGAGTTGAGGTCTCACCAAGTTGCCCAGGCGGGTCCTGAACCCCTGGACTCAGGCAATCCTCTCGCCTCAGCCTCCTAAGGTGCTGGAATTACAGGCTTGAGCCACCGCACCCGGCCTCCACAGATACCTTACTATGCACACTCAGCAGTGAATAAGGGGATGAAAGTCCCTGAATAAGAACTAAGCAGCTTCTTGTGGAGGATTACACCGGAAATCAGTATGTTGGCACATGGCGAATGCCAAGGAGAAAAGCAGAGCAGGGAAGGAGGAGAGGGGATGTCCTGGGAGGCTGCAGCTCCAGGGAGAGGGTGCAGGTGGGTATCTGAAGGAAAGTGACCCAGGCAGGAGGAATGGTCACTGAGACCTTCCGATTGCCAAACCTCATCTCTCAATCTTTGCATCCTCCTTTCTTTTCTTTTCTTGATGGCCCTGATTGCTGTCGGAAATCGTCTCGTTTTCTGACGTATGTCCTGTGAAGCAGCTGTCTTTCCCTGTCACTGCTGTATCTCCATCGTAGGACGATGCCTGCTCCATGCCAAGCCCCTGCTCCTTCCAGGGGACCTGTGCAGGAGGGAGTGCCATCCCCCTTTACCGAGGAGCTGTCTCAGGAGACTACCTGGCTTGGCAAGCCCTGGCCTGTTGGCCCCCAGCCCAGGGCTCTTTCCCTTACATACCTGCGTCCCTCTAGGAGTGGACTGAGTAGGTAGGCACTGTTCCACACTAGGCAGCCCCAGGCCTGGCTTCCCAAAGCTTCTCTGCAGAGTCTGCCTGTCTGAGGCGGGTGGAGCTGAGGCTCTACCTGGAGGGGAGTCCAGCCAGGCCCAGACCTGTCCCCCCAACCTCTTCAAGAAGGGGCGGTGTTTTTCTATGCCTTGACCTGGGCAGTGGGTTGGTGAGAGTGAGGTGCAGGAGCTGGGCCTGCCCACCTTGGTTCCGGCTCTGGAGCTCCACCCCCTGAGTGGCAGGTCCACGCACAGGCCACCAGCCCTGCCCAGTCAGACTTCACCAGCAACCCGTAAGCCACGGCCAGACCCCAGGCCCAACTGGCTCCAAGCTGCTGGCACGTGGAAGTGTGTGTCTGTGCATGACCCTACCTTTTACCTGCAGAGGTAGAGTCAGGCATCCTCTGTCCTATAACGACCATCCTTCACTGCTTCCCAGAGTCCTTAGATTTGGGGATTAGCCAGACCTGGGATCCTGCCACTTCCAATTTGGTGACCTTGGAAGAAGTTGCTTAGCTCCTGTGATCTCTGTTTCCTCATCTGTCAATTGGGGACTTTCCACTTACCGTTCAGGTGGCCTCTAGGTTGGGGTGGTAAGGAAGTGCTCTGCATTCCCACACTCACATGATGCCATGGCAAGAAGGTGGGCAGCATGTGTTCCAACACGTAGCCATGGCTATCTGGGTGGCAGGATCTAGGGAACATTTTCTCCTCCATATTGTTTGCTTTTTCTATGGTGAGCACAGATTACCTGAGCAAAATTTTAAGAGCGCAGTAACACCGGGCGCTGTGGCTCACGCCTATAATCCCAACACTTTGGGAGGCCGAGGTAAGAGGATTGCCTGAGCCCATGGGTTTGAGACCAGCCTGGGCAACTTGGCAAGACCTCATCTCTACAATAAATTTTTAAAAAATTAGCCAGGCAGGGTGGCGCGTGCCTGTAGTTCCGGCTACTTGGAAAGCTGAGGCGGAAGGATCACCTGAGCCCAGCAAGTCGAGGCTGCAGTGGCTGTGAGCATGCCACTGCCCTCCAGCCTGGCAACAGAGTGAGACTCAAACTCAGAAAAAATAAAATAAAGTAAGATAAAATAAAAACGTCGTAACGCTGACACACGGAGGGTCTGTTATACTCCCTGGTGGGCAGCAGGTGTTCCGAGGAGCATTTGGGTGGGTGGCAGCGCAAAGTGTCTGTGCCCTCCTCACTGAGTGGGGCTCTCAGCTCCTCTCAGCCCCCAGTTCTGCCTTGTCGCCTTGGAACCTGTGTGGGGTCTTTGGCACGGGTAGTCCTGTGCCCGCTTTTCCCCTCCCTGGCATCTGTAGGCTGCTCTCCCCTTCTAGGGAATCACTTCCAACTTCCTCTGACTTCTGACCCAGTGACCTCAGGCTAGCGAGGGTGGGGAGTGAGCCCCCTAGGAGTCTGGAACTGCTGATTTATGAGCTCGTGCTGCACTCCTCCAGCCTGGAATGCTCAGCTGGCTCTGGGATAGATCCTGCCGGCCCCAGCGTCTGTTTTCTCTTCCAATCCCAGAAGCCTCTGGGGCTTTCCCAGCCTGGGTCTGTTTCTCTGAATCCGCTGCAGGACCTCGGGTCAAGTGGGTACTGGGTGTCTGCAGGCTAGCTGCTCTTCCCTGGTAAAGTGGGAGCCGCACCTCTGGTCTGGCTCCCCCAGAATGCGAAGGCTCGAACTTCCCCTACGCACCCCTCCTCCTCCCTTTAGTCTCCCCAGAAGGTGATGGAGCTCTGGGGGGCTGGTTCTGGTGTTTGGTTTGGAAGTAGCTGACCGCAGATCCTTTCGCTCTCAGCGGATGTGCCTGTTCCTCTATCTCTCTTCTACACCAGGAAAGCAGAGTGGGATGACCCCTCCCGGCATGGCAAGCCCTCCCTTACTCTGTGATTCACATTCCGTCTACCTGCCCCCTCCTGAGATTCCACAGGGTTCTTTCATCTGCAAAGTCCTGACCTGATGGTTAATTTTTGCCACCTCCCAAGAAGCCACAATTTCACAGGCCTTAACTTAGATACCTTCTGCTATAGGACAAGATACACTCAGTACACTGGACTGTCCTATCTCTACCTGGCCCAGCCCCAGAGGCAGCCTCTCCGGCCTGGGAATGGATCTGTTTCCTTCCCTTTATAGTCCAACTGGGAATGAATGGAGCCATTCCCGGGGTAGGCCTGAGCCCCTGTGTCTCCCAAGGTCAGGCTCCCAAGGACAGGTCTTGTGGTCAGCAGGAGACCGTGCCACTGGAATTCAGAAGCTGGAACACAGATGATCCTTCCCCCTCCCCGCAAGGATAATCCAGAAATAGCTTCCCTTTGGGCTGGGAATGCATCCTATGGTGGGCGGGGAGTCTGGGGGCCTTCAGCTGGTTTCTTTCTTGGGAGCAGATTTGTTTTCCTGATTATTCTCCATGTGGGCCCATGAGAAAAGGATCGTATCCATCAGAGCCCAGGGGAGCTAGAACTGGGATAGCCAGAGATGGGGATGGGGTGCCAGGTGCCATGGGATGGGCTGGCACCCCCGACAGTGCCCTGTGCCTTGGGTTCCTTGTAGCTGTGGCTAGTTGGAGAGGCCTAGGCCGAGAGCCCCTGGACAGCCTTCCCTGAAGTGAGGAGGAAGAATCTGCCCAGGTGCTCTGGTGTAGAATCGCCCCAGGCCTCTCCCCTGGGCTCCGCCAGGCTTTGGGGAGGGAGGCTTGTGAATTTTTTCCTTTCTGTTTAGCAGGAGTTTTATGGTTTTTCAGAAACTGGTTAACAATTAAGCTAATTAACCTCGGGGCAGCTGGCCCTCCTTGTTCCTATAAAGCCAGGCTAAATGGCTTCCTCCCCCACCTTCTCCCGCTCCCATTCTAAGTCCACAGGTGGCAGAGCAAGCGTTAGAGCCTTAACCAGCCTTAACCAGCCTCGAGACAGGCCTGGCCTCCGGGAGGTCTGTCCAGTTTCCTCTGAGCGTGGGGAAGCTGAGGTCCTGGGGCGGTCATTGTGAAGCTGGCCTGGGGTGGCCACCTGCCAGGCTGGGGTGGGGGGTAGAGGCCTGTTGGCCGGGTTTGCCTGCTCCCTGGTACTCTCAGCTCTTCTCAGCAGCTACTGCTCCCATCTCTCCAGGGCTCCAGTGGGGGCTGCAAACTCAGCAGGATGAGGCGGTTCCTGAGACCTGGCCACGACCTTGCCCGCGAGAGGCTCAAGCGGGACCTGTTCCAGTTTAACAAGGTAAGTACTGGGAGAGCAGGAGAGATAACGCTGGTGTTTAGGGCCGGATGGCACAGGCTGGGGCTGGGGGTCAGGTATCTTATACCTGGATTAAGGTGCAGTACTCACTTGGCACTACCTAAGATGTCTCCTGGAACCCTAGCTTTGGAAATAGGGTCTGGTTAAAGGGCTCTCCTGGGAAAGGGTAGTAGGATGCCTGTGAGTTAGGACTCCCTGTCCCAAGACTCTCTGGCTATGTGATCTCTGCAAGTCACTACATTTCATGGAGCTTCCGTTTCCCCACCTGTAAAATGGGCATAAAGCAATCCGCCCTGCCTGCCTGTCACAGGGTTTGCAAGGAGGCTTAGTGATGTGTGAGCTAGAAAGATGTTGAGTCCTGTGAGATGTGATGTTCCAGGTCTCTGAGGCCTGCGAATCACAGGCCATGGCCGTTCTTCTCTTCTTGTTGCCCCCAAAGGAAAACACAGCTTCCTCGCAGCCCAAATACATGATTCCTTTTGGCAGGCTCCAGGCCTGGGTGAGTGGGGAGAGGTGCCCAGGAGAATGAGCCAGAGTTGGCATCCGTCGACTCCATTCCCAAACCTGCTCCTGAGGCCCCAGGAATTCCACGGGGTGGGGGTGAGGGGGCTGAGCTGGCCAGTGCAGGTCTGTAAACAGGAGGTGCTCAGCGTGGCTCATTAGCTCCTGGGCCACCTGGCAATCTGGAACCTTTACGAGTAATTAGCCTTCTCACCTGTGCTTTGATCCCTCTGCCTGGAAGGTGGGCTGCAGGAAGGAGGAAGACACCATGATGCTCCACTCCTGGGGTGTCCAGGACCCTTCAAGTGTGCTGATGGGCGGAAATCTGACTGACTTTGGGGGCTTTGGTTTGGCTCCCCTGGCCCCAAAAGGAACCAGTGCGTGTTACTAGTCAGCCTGGGAATAGAATGTCTCCTTATGGGAAAGGAGGAATTCTTCTATTTCATTGTTGTTTATTGGTTGGTTGATTTGAGAAGTGTAAAAGTTGGCTTGCCCGGGTTCGAATCCAGCTTTGCCACAAAGAAGCTGGCTGATGGGTGCCCATCACCCTCACCAGAGGCTTGTTAAGGACTTATATGGGATTAGATAACTTGAGTGCTAGGCACAGTAGCCCTAGGAATGTCAGCTACTGTTTAGAGGGCTCCTCCCAGATCTCCCCATCAGGAAGGGTAGGTCAGAGCTCCCCACACGCCCTGCCATTTTCCTCCAGCTTTCTTGACCTGTGGGGGAAGGTCCCGATGGAGCTTTGCAGCGAGGCCACTGGCTTCTGGAGGAGGACTTTCCTAAGCAAACACACCTCCCGCCGGTGTGCTTTTTGACCTCGGGAAATGGGGGAGCAGGGGTTGGGAATGGGGGATCTCCGGACACCTGGGCCTGCCTCCCTTGCTCCAGAGGGAGCAGCCCGTGGGTGCTGGGTGTGGGTCTCAAAACTTCATTGTCCACTGGGTGGCGGGGGGGCGAGAGGACTGGCTGACCCCCAACTGCCTCCAGTCTCTCACTGTGAGAAGGTGGCAGAAACCGGACAGACAGGCTCAGCAAAGAAGGATGAACCCCCGCCCCAAGTTCTCTGTCCCAGCAGCTGGGTGAGGCTGGGGCAGGGCTAGGGCTAGGATTTATCCCTCCCCTCTTCCTGCCCTGGTGGTCCCCAGATTTGGCAGTCCCACCCTGGGGGTGGGAGGCTCCTAGAATTCTTCCTACTCCTCGGCCTTCCTCCTTCCATTCATGTGCAAGAAAGGGCATGGGGCTGTGGGAATCTCAATGATAAGGCCTTTAAAACTCTCCACTTTTATAGTCTGGAAGAGGGAGGGGACTGATGGCCTGAAATTCTGTGCTTTGGGAGTGGCAAGGAGGAAGGGGCAAGTCTGTAAGGGGAGGGGGCCAGGAAGCCACAGATGGTCTCATCCAGGTCCTGGGAGTGTGGTGGAGCCCAAAGGGGTAGGATTGGAGGATGAGGCCAGACTCTAGAAAATTTGAGACCTTGGATGGCCCACCCAGGCCAGCCCCTCTCTAGCCCCAGGCCGTGGGGCAGAGGGGAGGCTGGGAACTGGAGGCCTGGGTCTGATCTGACCTGTGTCCCCCTTAGGAAAAATAAATCCACAGGTGTTGCTACTCACTGAGGGAAGCAGGTAAGTGCAGAGCGTTTAGGAGACATTGCAGTGACTGAATGGTGCTCAGAATGAAGGAGCCAGGAGCCCAGTCAGTGGGGATGGGGGCGGGGCTTGAACTGAGCAGGATTTATCAACCTCGGCACTGTTGTCTTGTGCATTGTCGAATGTTTAGTAATCTTCCTGGTCCCTCCCCCCAATAAGAGACAACTAAAAATGTCTCCAGACATTGCCAGGTGTCTCCTGGTAGGTAAAATTGCCTCTGGTTGAGAACCTCTGGAATAGAGAACCATTCAGGGCATAAGATTGCTGAGACCTGGCGATAGATTCAGTGTGGGAATAAAGACAGCGGACAGGGAAGGGTGCCCAGGACAACCGTGGGGTCTCTGTCCTGGGTGGGGAGGGAAGCACCCAGGCCAGGGGGTAATGAGATAATGTCTTGGTCATTTTGATTTGCACGGAGTAGAAACAATGGTCTGAGGACCCCTTGACTCACCGGCTTCGTGACCTTGGGCCGGCCACTCATCTCTGAAACGCAGATGATAATCAAAGCTACCCCATAGAGTTGGCGTGAGGACTAAATGAGTGAATGCATCAGTTGAAGGACCATGCGTGGCTGGTGGCTACTATGTCGGACGGCACACTCTATGGTGTTATCTGGCTTGAGGTTGGGTTTGTGCATCCTGGGACCCCCCAGGTGAGGGCAGGTCCAGCAGATCCCAGGATACCCAGAGCTGGAGCCTTGAGCTGTACATGGGCTGCTGGTATAGGTGAGGGTCAACCCCTTGGAGAGTGTTCACACCTGGTGACTCTGGTCATCTCCTCTAGTCGTCCAGAAGGCCAGTCTGCAGGGCCCTGTGCTGAGACAGTGGTACCATCAAGGGCTCTGTCCCAAATGGCTTGCATTTCTAAACCAGTTCTGGGCCTCTCTAGCACCTTCTGGCCAAACTCCTGTACACCCACACCAAGCAAGATGCCTCAGAGAGCAGGGACATCGCTCCCGGGGCCTCCAGAGTTACGTGACCTATTTCTTTGGCTCAGATACTTACAATGGAGCTGTGATCACGAAGAACTCTCTGCTAGGGACTAGTTGTCAGAGAGGCAACTCCAGTTCACCAAGGACTGTGTGCCAGGCATCAGAGGGGGACCGAGCTATGTAGTGTTTAGGGGCAAGGACTCTGGAGCCTGATGGCCTGGCTATAGATGCTGGTTCTGCTGTTACTTCACTGTGTGACTGTGGATACGTTACTTAGCCTCTCTGTTCTTCAGTTTCTCCATCTGTAAAATGGGCATTATAAGGGAGTGAAAACTGACTTCCCTCTAGCCTTCTAGGATCTTTGGCTGAGCTACGAAGTAAATTAGCATAAAACAGATTAACAGGAGACTACATATTTCATTATGTACGGATGCACGGGAGTTCTGCAAAATATGAGACTTGAAAAAGGGTCACAGCCTAGGCAACATAGTAAGATCACATCTCTTAAAAAAAATTAAAAATTAGCTGGGCATCGCACACGCCTGTAATCCCATAGTCCCAGCTACTCAGAAGGCTGAGGCAGAAAGATCGCCTGATCCCAGGAGGTCAAGGCTGTGGTGAGCTGTGATCATGCCACAGCACTCCAGCCTGGGCCACAGAGTGAGACCCTGACTCAAAAAAAAAAGAAAAGGGGAAGGGTCAGATGACTGAAGCTTACACAGTAGTCCCCCATTATTCATGGTTTCACTTTCTGCGGTTTCAATTACCTGAGACCTGAAAATGGATGAGTGCGGTACAGGTTGAATATCCCTTATGTGAAGGGCTTGGGACTAGAATTGTTTCAGATTTCAGATCTGTTTAGGGTTTTTTGAATATTTGCATTATACTTGCTGGTTCAGCATCCCTAATCCAAGAGTGTTATTTGGGTGTCAAGCTGGTGCTCAAAAAGTTTCAGATTTGGGAGCATTTCAGGTTAGGGATAGTCAACCTGAACAGTTAGCTATTGAGAGAGAGAGAGAGAGAGAGAAGCCCCGTTCTTATAATATTTATTATAGTATATTATTATGATTGTTCTATTTTATTGTCAATCTTATTCTGTGCCTTATTTATTTATTTTTGAGTTGGAGTCTCACTCTGTCACCCATGCTGGAGTGCAGTGGCACCCTCCCGGTTACCACAGCCTCGACCTGCTGGGCTCAGGCGATCCTTCTGCCTCAACTTTCTAAGTAGCTGGAACTACAGGTGTGTGCCACCACACCCGGCTAATTTTTCTTTCTTGATTTATTATAGAGAGGCACACTGCACCTGGCCTGTGCCTAATTTATACGTTAACTTTTATCAGAGGTATGTATAGGAAAAGTCATAGTCTTTATAGGGCTCTATTTGCTGTTCCAGGCATCTGTGGAGGTTCTTGGAGACTACGTGTAGTATCTCAAGCTGCAAGAAAGAAGCGGGGGATGGTGACCAGGTTATAGGAGGGCAGGGGAGGGAAGTGTATGGTGAGTAAGGGTTGTCTTGCTATGTAGAGACAGTCTCTCAGGTCATAAAAGCTATCTGGAAGCATCCTCTTTCCTGTTACAGATACAAGTTGAGCATCCCAAATCTGAAAACCTAAAATCCAAGATGCTCAAATCCATTACTCTTTGAGCACCAACATGGCACTCCAAGGAGATGAGATTTGGGATTTTCAACCAGTAGGTAGAGTGCAAATATTCCAAAGTCCAAAACCTCCTGAAATCTGAAACGCCTCTAGACCAAATTGCTTTGGATGAAGGGTATTCAACCTGTACTTCCCTACTGTAGATTTCCTTTGTGGATGTAAATTTCTTTTTCAGAAGGACAGCTTTTCAGAGCTACTCCTGTGTCTTCACTTGCTCAGAACAACCAGTTCAAAATATGCCGGAGAAGCCCATTTTGGGGCAGCCCATTCAGGTCTCCTGCTGTCATATTTTGGGGGGGTGTGTCTTGAGCCCCAGCAGCATCCTCATGGTCCCTTTGTCCAGTCTGTTGTGCCAGGGGAGATTAATTGCTTCAGTTGGTACCTGATACGCCATACCAGAGTTTGCCTTGTCATTGCCTCATCCTCATGACGACTCACAGATGGGTATTGTTCCCACTCTGCAGGGGCGGAAGCAGGCCTCCAGGGCTTACACAGCCTGAGTGTATCCTGGAGGGCACTGGCCAGGGATGAGGACAGTCCTGTTTCATCTGCTGATGGGCTGTGTGGCCTTAGGGTGGTGGCTCCACCTTTCTGAGCCTCAGTTTTTTCATCCGTGAAGGAGCTGTTTGCTATGTGTGATGAGCCCTCAGGTCCGCTGGGGAGATGGGCAGACAGATAAGCCGGCAGCACCAGGACAGGGCCACTGAGGGTCAAGTGGCAGGCCCACAGGAATATAACCTTCATGTCAAAGTAAAACCCCTTCCTCATAGCCTGCTTGCTTCCCTGGTGAAAACCAAGCATGTCCAAAGTAGCTCACCCATAAGGGCCAACAGGCCACTGTGCCTGTCAGGGGCTGCCTCAGAGGCGCCTGCCTGGGCCCTTCCTGCCCATGCCCGCCCTCCCCTGTCCCTGAACAAACAGTGTGTGCCTGACTGGCTGCCCCTGCCCAGGGCCAGGTTGTTTTGTCTTGGCTTTTGCATGACTGGGCCCCTGGTGTCAGGTGACAGCCACACAGGGAGGGCCAGGTTGCTGCCACTGCCAGAAATCTGAGCTGGCCACACCCAGTATCGGGCAGAGCCGCCCAGCAAGGCGGGTGTGCCCTCCACAGTCCTGGGCAGCCTCTGGCCTGAGCCATTCCCTCCTTCCCACCCCTGACGAGTACCAGGGACTCCTCACATCCTTGGGTCCTTGCTCTTGGACGGGGTCCTCCCTGGCTGAAGGCAGGATGAAGGACCCCCTGCCTCGCCTCTGACAAGCAAGCTTTGCTTACTCCCTTCTGGGACCTAGAGAGGCGTCCTGGAGCTGGAGTGAGACAGACGGCCTTCTCTCCCACTCGGGGCTAGTGTTGCAGTCTGGCGGCTCCTACAAATCTCTGCTCTCCTTTTCCAACTTCCTGTCAAAAGAGTTCATTGTTCTCCCCTCTCTTGGCAGAGGTCATCTGAGCCAGGTAGCAGGTTGGGGGCAGGGCCCGGTAGGCTGGATGCTGAGCACTGGAGGCTCAGAGGCTGCCAGGCCTGGGTCGACCTCCTGGTTGGAGATGGCTGGGGTCTTAGAAAAGCTGGAGGGCTGGCCAGGCGCGGTGGCTCAAGCCTATAATCCCAGCATTTTGGGAGGCTGAGGTGAGAGGATTGCCTGAGCCCGCGAGTTCAAGACCAGCCCGGGCAACATGGTGAGACCTTGTCTCTACAATAAATGAAAAAATTAGCTGGACGTGGTGGTGTGCACCTGTAGTTCTGGCTACTTGGGAGGCTGAGGTGGAAGGATCGCCTGAGCCCAGCAGATCGAGGCTGGGGTGGCCAGGAGCGTGCCACTGCTCTCCAGCCTGGGCGACAGAGTGAGACTCAAACTCAAAAAAAGAAAAGCTGGAGGGCTGGTGTTGGAACTGCTGCCTGCCTAGGGACTGAGCCCCTAGCCCTCCCTGTTCTGAGCAAGCCTGGTCCAAAGTTGTGTGTGTGTGTACACAGACATGCTGGGCCGAGTCCTCCCTCCTGTGGCGCCTCCTTTCGGGGAGGCCACATACACTCCCTCTTCCAGGGACTCAGGACTGTTCCTAAACCCTGAACAAGTTGGGGGAGCTGTGACAGCCACCCATATGGACCTCATACGCCCGTGTTGGGGGGAGTACGCAACTAAAAATGCTGGCCGGAGTTGGGAGAGAGACGACAAGGGTGCTGGAAGGGCTCCGAAGTGGGGGCAACTGGGTGCAGCCAGAAGTTCCTCTCATCCTTTTCCTCGCCGGTTTCTCAGGATGCTGGTTTCCAGCCCCTCCCTGTCCCTCCCATCAGCTGCCCTTACTCCTTTCCCCAGATCCAGACCCCTCCCTTCCTCTTCCCAGCAAGAGGCCCTGGGTCCTTTCAAACGTGACCTGGGACTTCTACACCTCCCTGCCCAGCCCAGATCCCCGTCCTCACAGAATTGCACCTCTCAGGGATTTGAGGGTCTTATTTGCCTGTTGAAGTGGTGCCCCCTCCCCTCCCCTTCCCTCCCCTGCCTGGGGCATCCCCTGGGAGCTTTACCATTTACATTGCAACCCACGCTACTGGGTCCTGTCCAGGTAGAATCTCCCTGTGAAATTCATTCCCCTTATTTTGTTCTTGAGGGAGCCTTGGTCCCCCAGAGCTGTCAACTTGGAGAAATGCCCCAGGCATACCACAGAGGCTTGTGGAGCCTTGGAAGGAAGCAAGTCCTCATGGAAGGAAGCAAGACCTCCAGCAAAGGTTTATCCTGTTCCATCCTAGGACAGCCCTGTTCAATGCCATCACCGGCACCATCCCGTTAATCACATGGGAAATGTGGCTGGGTTCAGTGTCTCATGCCTGTAATTCCAGCACTTTGGGAGGCCAAGGCGGGAGAATCATTTGAGGCCCCCAGGAGTTTAAGACCGACTTGGGCACATAGTGAGACTCCATCTCTACAAAAAAAAAAAAAAGTATTGGCCAGGCTCGGTGGCTCAGCCTATAATCCTGGCACTTTGGGAGACAGAGGCAAGTGGATTGCCTGAGCCCATGGGTTGGAGACCAGCCCAGCCAACTTGGCAAGACCTGGTCTCTACAGTAAGTAAATAAATAAATTTAGCTGGGCGTGGTAGCGCATGTCGGTTGTCCCAGCTGTTTGGATGGCTGAGGCGGAAGAATCACCTGAGCCCAGCAGGTTGATGCTGGGGTGTCCATGAGCGTGCCACTGCACTCCAGCCTGGGCAACAGAGTGAGACTCCAACTCAAAAAAAAAATTAATTCTGCCATTTGAAATACTTTTTTTACAAGGAGCTATAAATGTAATACTAAAACAGAAATCAAGACAGAAAATAACAGCACATATCCAATTCTTTCAGATGTGTGAAATGCCAAAAGAGAATCTGTCCCGATGCAACTGACAACAGTTGATCTTTTTTTTTTTTTTTTTTGAGTCTCACTCCATCACCCAGGCTGGAGTGCAGTGGCACACTCATGGTCACCCCAGCATCAAACTGCTGGGCTCAGGCAATCCTTCCACCTCAGTCTTCCAAGCAGCTGGAACTACAGACATGCACCACCATGCCCAGCTAATTTTTTTTTTTTTGTAGAGATGAGGTCTCGCCAAGTTGCCTAGCCAGTTCTCGAACCCGTGGGCTCAGGCAATTCCCTCACCTCAGCCTCCCAAAGTGCTGGGATTACAGTCTTGAGCCAACACACTCGGCCCCTAAAATTTTTAAAGTGAATAATTCCAGTATCCATTCATGCCTCTCTCCAAATAATTTCAACCCTATATACAGTATTTTAGTCAGAAGTTAAATAAAATAACACCTCTACTTTTGGATACTAACTTCTCAGCTTAGCAGCTATAGGCAAGACAGGCAGTGTGGTTGAACTAAATCCACTAAATCCTACTATTCCCCACTCTTATGTAAATGTAAGTTCTTTAGGTAGCAATCCAAACTTCATCAATTTCCTTACAAACACTGTCTTAACAGTAGAGACTTTCAAAGAATAAAATAATCCTTACGTAATTTGTATCATATTCAGGGCTTCCAATCAGCTACAAAAGAAGAGACCTATACAACAGCACACAGAACAGTCCCGGAGAAGTGGCTACAGAATGGGAGTCCTTCTTAACGCCACTTCTGCCACCTACTTTACAGAGTGAGCTTTTTATGACAACAAAGTTCATTCATTCAACAAACATTCACTTGTCCCTCTATCATATGCCAACTGTTTCGCCGGTTGATGGGGATACAATGGTGAACAAGATGGTCCCTGTCTTCAAGGAATCAACCATTCAGTCAGGAAGAGAAAGTACAAGTAAATCATTACAAAAACTGCACGGAGTAGAAGCGACCAGAGCCTAAGGGGACCCAGAGGATGGCTTCACTGTGACCAGCATGGAGGAAACGGTGAAGTATGGTCTCCTGAAGAAGATGAAGCTTGAACTGAAAATGGAAAAGAGGCAGAAGAGGGCTTCTCAGACTTCCAGATTGTATGGATTAGTAACATTTCCCCTCCAAAACTTTGGAATACAACAAAGGAACACCAGCTTTTAATTCTCCATGAAAGGCACTTCAGACAAAACAACTTTTAACTACTGCTAGCACATCATAAAGGGACATTTTAACATAAAAAATGGAGTACATAAAGGTGGAATAAAGGATATTCCTTTAGTCTAGGTTATATAAATTCAGTCTTATGAAAATCTTACTATGTGATATTGTTTTCCATTTCACTGTGTCCTGGTAAACATTCTGCCACCAAGCACCCCTGGTTTACAGATGTACGTTTGGAACTTCTGACCTAGGTGAGCAAGGCAGGGGTGGCATCTAAAGGGCAGTTTCTCATCCTCCAGAAAGAACAAAGAAGCAACCAGGAGAGAAAGAAAAGAACAAAGGGGAGTGGCTGAGGGGGAACAATGGATCAGAAAAAGGCACTTGACAAGACAGGGGTCATCTTGTCCCTTCACTGAAAGCCACATCAGGGACTACCTTCACCAGCACACACACAAGCCCTAGGGACACAAGGACAGAGGCATCCAAAGAACAGCCATGATGATCTGCTTCCTCAGAGGCCAGATAGGTCTGGAAGGTAGCCCTCACCCACTGCCATGACATTATAAAGTTTCTCTGGAACTCAGGTACCATTTCAGAAGTAAGTATGCTGGGGAGGGAAGAAAACAATCCTTCAGAGAAGAGTCTTAGATATGAAGTGTGAACCGACTGAGCTAAAACCCTGAACTGGGTACTTACCTGAGAATGCCTGTTTTCAACCAAAGAGACTGAGTTGTTTTGAGGTTGCCATATTTTATGTTCCGTACGAGTGAGAAGAAATGGGGATGTGTGAGGCAACTGGGTTATAAAGAAATAACATTCCATTTCCAGGCATGACGTGTAAGTGTCAAACCTGCTTCTGTAGTTGATAGAATAACCGAGTCTGGAAGAAATGGATCCACCTGAGCAATATTAAGGAGCTGAGATTCTATGTCTAACATTAAGAGTTAGGGTAAGCCGGGCTCGGTGGCTCACCCTGTCATCCCAGCACTTTGGGAGGCCGAGATGAGTGGATTGCCTGAGCCTATGGGTTTGAGACCAGCCCAGGCAACTTGGTGAGACCTCGTCTCTACAATAAATAAAAAATCAGCCAGGCATGGTAGTGTGAGCCTGTAGTTCCAGCTACCTGGAAGACTGAGGTGGAAGGATTGCCAGAGCCCAGCAGGTCGACGCTGGGGCGGCCATGAGCATGCCACTGCACTCCAGCCTGGGCGACAGAGTGAGAGACTCCAACGAAAAAAAAAAAAAAAAAAGTTAAAGTACTCTGTTTAAAAACCAGCATTTTATTTATTTATTTATCAGTTTAAAGATGTGGAGTACAATTCAGGGTTGTAATTAAGTGGTCATCACACAGGGAAAGTTTGGGTACCCTTTTTGATGTTAAGTCCCCCCCCGCCCCCACGCAGTGTCCCACTACTGCCAGTCCCTTTCTTATAGTATTGTGATAAATGTTCAGGATCCACTTATAAGTGAGTACATGTAGTACTCAGATTTTTGTTTCTGTGATAGATCACTGAGTATGATATACTCTAAATCCATACGGGTTGCTGAAAAGTCCATAATTTCGTTTTTCTTTAAGGCTGCATAACATTTCGTTGTGTCTATAAAGAGCCAGCAGTTAAACACATCGTGGGCAGCTCTTCTTCACGAACATAGGAAAGACGTACGAAATAAACTCAGGCCTGCAACACAGCACGACTATTCTCTAGACCACTTAGGATTCACTCCCCTCAAACTAACACATATCTTGTTTGGTATCATGGCTATACATTTTAGAAGGGAAATAAAAATAGAATTATAGAATTTTTTTGTTTTAAAAAAAATAATCTTTCCCCAT
>CAUYQG010114786.1:0-10951 GCA_963574415.1 Tarsius wallacei | reverse complement strand
GTTTTATATCTGTTAATGTGCTGAATTACATTTATGGTCTTGAGAATGTTGAACTAGCCCTGCATCCCAAGAATTCTTGTTTTTATTGTTTAAGAAAATAAGTGTCCTCTATCAAAAAGTAAAAGCTTTTGTTTCTAAAATCTTTGAATTATCATTTTAGCTAAATGAATGACTTTACAGTATCCTGTGATCCCGTGTTGTAATATCAAATGTTTTGGAAACTTTGATATTTGACAAACTTTCCAAAATAAAAAATTTCAAGCTCTGAGCTCAGTCTTTTTTACCTCATTCACTTTTAGATACTAGGTTCTAAATTCAGTCTTTATGGCCTTTAAAAATTTTTTCAATATTAGGTTTTCCTGAAGTACAAGAGAGACATATTTGGCTCATTTGGTATGTTAAAATTACATAGGAAGCACTGTCAAATATGAAAGAATGTTTAATTTTCATTGGGTAATATATATGTGTGTGTGTCATTAGTATGTGTTCCAAAATTGTATAACATTCCTATAATTCTGATATATCTTAGTACATTACCAGTAATGATTATTATGTTAAACTGTTATATCCACAGAAATAACCAAATTTTCCTGTTAATTGTCTTTGACCAAGGCTGTCCTAAGACTTTTGTCATCCACCAATATTGTTTTACTTTGATCCTTTTCAAAGGTGATTTATACTCAGCTATTGGGCTCTGACAGGTGCTCTTCAAAACAGGTCTCTGATAACTTTAGAGACTGTATGATTGGACTAGAGAGAGAGAAAAAAGAGGGAAGCTTCCAGACTCTTACTAGAGAGCTGATGTGTTGACATGGATTACTGACCCAATATAGAGCAGAACAGTAATTAATTGCATGGATTGAACTAATGGAAGATGGATATACTTTTATTTGAAGTATTGACGATTCTTTTGTTTTTCAGAATCAAAATAACTTTTTCTTTTGAGCTATTTACCGTTTTTGGACAACTGAGTAAAGCATGCTTTTGTGAACAAAATTTGAAGCATGTTTCTTTTTCTCTCCCTGATTTTCCAGAATTTGGAAACTGTGAGTATTGATTTATGACAATATTGTTATTTGGATAACTTCAATAAGAATTGCTTTTCTTTTGTAAATAAGATATGATTGGAGACATTGGTTATTTTACCAAGACTTTGGCTGGAATGATATCTTCAGGTATGAGCAGACTGCTTTGAAGAACTGAGAGTCAGAACTATAAAGACCCAATAAAAGCCCCTTGGAAAGGTTGGCCTTGTATCTTGTCAGTTTCTTTACAGGGCTCCTGACCTGTGGTAAATAAGTTTGCTCTTTGACAGGTCCAGAACCCCAAGTTATTCTGGGACCTCAAAGAGAGGAATTCATCCAATTCATACAAGCATCTGCAGGCTCAAATCCTTGGCTGGGCTCAAGAGGCCTTAAAAGATCTAATCTACGTCAGGTATGGTGACTCATGCCTTATAATCCCAGCACTTCGGGAGGCTGAGGTGAGAGGATTGCCTGAGACCAGCCTGGGCAACTTGGTGAGACCCCATCTCTACAATAAGAAAAAAAAAAAGCTGGACATGGTGGTGTGCACCTGTAGTTCCAGCTACTTGGAAGGCTGAGGTGGAAGGATCACCTGAGCCCAGCAGGTTGAGGATGCAGTGGCCATGAGCGTGCCACTGCACTCCAGCTTAGGTGACAGAGTGAGACTCCAACTCAAAAAAAAAAAAAAAAAAAAAAATTCTAATCTGAGATTCCATACGGAAAAAGTTCCAACAAAGTCAGTTTAAAAAGCGCCTATATGGCAAGTAATTATTCTTGCTATACTTTATGCAAATGATCAAGCTATATATAAGACTAAAACTAATTTTGTGAATAAATTGGTCTATGATTTGTTGAGAGAGAAAATTATGCTTCAAAAGAAACTATAGTACCCCTGTTATTAGATTTTCTTGTTCACCATTTTTGAGTATTTGTTATTTTCTACAATTTGGACTGAATACTAAATTCTTTCCTGGCTTAAGTTCATATAGTCCACACTTCCTACAAATGAGCCTATTAATGAATGCACCCTTGGGGGCACTACCTATGTGCCCCCTGAGTTTACTTTGTTTATGGCATGAGGTCAAGCCCTCCTTTACAAGGATGGGCCCGTCACTGTCTGAGCAGCTAACATAGAAGGCTCTTGTTTATTAGGACACTCTGTGACTCCTTTCTCTACCCGTTCAAATCATGAAATGCTTCGGTCCTTTCCCCATAGATTAAGAAGAGAGCTACCAGGAGGATGCCAGGACACCTGTTCAGAGTCTTCTAGGGTTATTGGTCCCTGATTATGGAGTTTATGCTAACAAGGGAAGAGGGTCTGTGTAATTTAAATGCCACCTGCTGCACCTATACAGATACCTCAGAAGTTGAATCTTGAATAGACAAAAATCTCCCAACAAGTTGTAAGGCTACATAAGTTCTCTACCACAGATGCTATGCCTGACTGGTTTTCTGAGCTCTTTTCATGGGTATCCTAGGACGTTGTTAAGTCAGGTACTACTGTCTTAGTCATGCAAACCTTGGGACTCCAGCTCAGGACTGGTGAATATATGCAGACAATCACAAAGCAGTTTCTTTCCTCTTACCCTGGGCCTAACTCCAACTTTAACTATGTCCCCTGGCAGCAGGAAGTCAGACTGGTCTTTGGTCAGTGAAAGGACATAACATGGATTTAATATACCCAGTGAGCAGCCATTTTAACATTGCCTAAATCTCATGTTTTTCTAGTGGTTCACTTAGCTTGCCCTCTAATCACTAGCCAAGAACAGAACGGGTTTCTCAGATAGCTATTGACAATTGTTTTACAACTCCCCACCCCAGCTTGTTTTGTACTAATTAGCTTTTCTATTTCAAGTATTTGCTTCCACCCGTAAGACTCAAGTTAACCGAATAAGCCTTTCGTGCCCTTCATTACACAGACACACCCTACCACCATGGCAGCAATCACACGATTAACCCACCTATCTTCCAGCTGTCCATCACCTGATGTCAGTATCTGGGCTTACCTGCCCCTTTGCGATGACAAGGAGCAAACCACCATCCATCACCTTAATGATCACCCTCATCAAAGGGAAGGGTTAAAAGGACTCATCCACGAGCAACCAGTCACCACTGACATGGCCATTGCCTTGCTAAGCTATGGCCAGGCCATGTTTTCTTAAGCTTTGGCCCCCTCCGCTACCTTGGGGAGGTGAATCTCCTCTTTCTCTCTCCAACTTATTTTCTAAATAAACTATATTTTCTAATCCAACTTCTGCGCAATTCTTTGCATCTTTCATGCGGCTTTGGATCACACACCAGACACTTACACCCGCAACAGGCCTGACCTAAAATTCTGGAGGCCCTGCTGGGAGTGTGTCCTAACACTCATCAAAGGTGGGAAGACGATAATTGAAATCAGATACTTCTAGCCCACTCTTTTTAGCATAACGATTGTGTACTTATATCAAGCCTCTTGTAAAAAGCAAAAGCATGGTCTTTCTTTCAAAAATGCCTGTGCCAGTCAGGCATGTGTATGTACGTCTGTCTGTCTTATGCTCTAATAAATTCTGTTTTAAAACTATACCAGCCCCTTTGAAATGCTTTTCTGTAGTGGGTCAAATAATTCACTCATTTCTGGCTAAGTATTAAGAATTGCAGTAAGCTGGCTTGGTGTCCTCCTGCCTTCGTATTTTGGCTTTGTATTTTTCTCTTATTTTTGTAAAGGAAAAAAAAAATCTCAGAATCCCTTAAACTTCTTATGCAAAAGGGAAGGTTAAGCCTGGAGGCTGAGTCACTGCAATACCCTCTTCCAAACCAATAGTTGTTACTAACATTATGCATCAGCCAGATCTCCATGGAAAGGGAAAAGGCCTGGGAAGAACTGTCCCACAGTTCATTCATAAGCAAATTCGTTGCTGATCTCCCATATACAAGGACATGTCAATTTAACTTTGGGTCTATAACCTAAGTCTAGCTCCTAAGATTCTACACTGATAATGGATTCCAACACAGGCAAGGTCTATCTTTCCAAGTGCAGAATAAAGTCAAGACTCATTCCTCCATACCTACCCAGAAATATCTGCATAACTGACTCTTCCTTGACTCCCTTTCCTCTTATATAAATTTACTGGGCACTACCTTACCGCCTACCTGCCGGTCGTCCTACATGCCTTCCCCGCACTTTAAGGAAATGTGTTAAGTACTAAACCTCCTGAAAACTCCTTCAGAAAAAGTCTACGGCTCGTGTTTTTCCCGGAAACAGTCAATCTGGCTTGATAAACCTCGATGATTCATTTCGGTTGTCACTTTTTATAAAACTGCACGAATCCTGAGTCGAGCAGAGAAATTCTGGCAACACTTATCTCACCCCCCACGTGGGACAGGACATCTGTGTACTCGATTAAGCAAGTGCGTTTCAGGCGCTGCTTTGTTTATTAACAAACAGGCCGGCGGAGCTGAGGGATTTTTCTGGAAAGAAGCAAACTTGACACCAGGCTCCGGCCCTGCCAGCTTCCAGGGGATGGGAGCCGGGGCGCGGCCCGAGACCTCGAGGCTGGGAGTGCAACCCCAGCCCGGGGACCGGTCCACTGGGTCCCAGACAGGCGGCGTGGAAGGGCTCTGAACCCCACTCTCTCCCCTGCGGTTTTCGAGCCTAAGGCGGTTTTCATCGGCTACGGCTTCCAAACCACAGCAGCACGGGGGTCCAGAGGTTTCCCGGGGGGAATGTCTGTCCTCCCTGCACCCCAACTCCTCCATCCCCCCCCGCCGCCGCCGCCCAGTGTCGCGCCCCGCCCCATTCCCTGTCTCTCACTTGCAGCCGAGGGCAACACCCACGGCGCCCCAGCGACCAGCACCAGGATCGTAGCGTCCAGGAGGTCCAGCATCTTCCGCTAGCCGCCGCAGGTCCCGCCGGTCACATCCTCGGTCACCTCCGCAGCGCCCCGGGACCTGCGGGCCACCTCAGCGCACAGGCCGCGCCTCGGAGGCACCAGCCTAGGAAATCGCCAGGCAGTGCAGCCTCCTCCTCCCACCCCCTCTTCCTGGCCGGTGACTGCTCTAGCGCGCCTCCGCCCCCAATTCCCGGAAGCCCGCCTCTCGCTCGGAGGCCTTGACCCCCTCAGGAGCTCTGCGTGTTGCCAGTGCGCCTGCGCAGACCTCGCCGCGCCGGAGTCCCGCCCTCCTTTTCTCGCCGTGAGCCGCTGGAGGGCGCCGGTGCAGCCGCGATCACGGTGGTGGGCTCTCCGTCCTCTTCCTACCCCGCCCTGGTCTCTCGCTCACCCTGCAGCCTTGTAAAGTGGTGCTGGGAATCTCCTGCGTCTTGTCGACCAAAGGAGGCTGGAACGAGAAGACCCTGAGCGAGCAGGAACTGCTTCCTATGTGTAAAGCGCAGCGAGCGAAGGGCGGGGATGTGCAGAGCAGGGACGCGCCCCGCGCTCGTTTTCGGGGCGCCCTGGCAGAAGGGCCCGCGGGCCCCTTGGAAGGAATGGTGACAGGTCTCTGGGCGGGACGTGGGCGGCAGAACATTGATCTCTACGCTTGTTTGATCGCCGACCTTTATCAGTAAACACGTTGAGTCCACCGTTCAAATGGTTATTTAAACACCTTAATAATCGATTTAAAAAATATATTTTTAAATTTTAGATTCAAGGCGTCCACATGCGTGTTCTTTATATGGACATATTGTGTAGTGCTGGGGGTTGGATCTCAGGTGACCCACTCACCAGAGTAAACACTGTGCCCTGTAGGTAGTTTTTGAACCCTGACTCTCCTCTCCCCTGATTGATGTCCCCAGTGGCTGTTATTTCCATCTTTGTGACCCTTTAGCCCCCACATGAGTGAGAACATGCGGCGTTTGGTTTTCTGTTTCTGAGTCAGTTCACTTAAGACGATGTTCTCCAGCTCCATGTTGCTGCAAAGGTCATGATTTCATTCTTTTTTTATGGCTGTAATAATAAATTATGCACATTATGAAAACACGCAAAAGAAAATGTACAGGATGAGAGATGAAATAAGCAATCAAATACTTAGTTGTTGATTATAACAGCTAAACTATTTAGCAATTGTAGGTAAAATGAATGTTTGTAAAGAACAACACAATAGGATATGCCTATTTGAAAAACAACTTTAAGGTATATTTACATAGCATGAAATTCACCTGTTTTGAGTGAACAATGATTTTTAGTAAATCTGTCCAGTTTTTAGGTCTCGATTTTAAACCTTTGAGTTATTGCTTTATGATTCTGTGATTTGGGTGTTTGATTCTGAGTGTGTCAGTATTGTGTTTTAACGATGTGGTAGGTGGAAAAATACACCACAAAGATAAGTGGGTCAAAATAAAAGAGGAAAATTTCTAGCTGAACTTAATAAATCATACTCGTTTTAAAAGCCTTTCCAACTACCCTTTGCATGTTTTAATTAAAAATTTCCATTTCCTTCTGTTCCATTTCCTGTTGTACTTGCAAACTAGTTGGAATAGGATGCATGTTTATATTTATAACGGTGAGCTCAAAAAGACTTAAACATTTCATTTGAAAGATTTTTAAACACGACATTCTCCACTTTCACTAGTGAGCAGCTAGAGTTTTTATAGATGCACAAAGCATTTTTTGGACCACAAAAATGATATCCAAACGGAAATATTTCCAAATATACTTAAACATGCAATAGTTTTTATTGACTTTGCTTTTTCACCATAAAAACAGTTTTATGAGATTTAATGGTTTTTGTTTTTCAATATATGCTACATAAACATGTCAGATTCACACGTTAAAGAAAAGGTCAGTAAATATCTTCTGCAAAAAATACATAATTTGTCTTTAAATTGGCAGTACATTTCTTACAATTGTTGAACATTTTTTTTTTTTTGAGTTGGAGTCTCACTCTTGTTGCCCAGGCTGGAGTGCAGTGGCATGCTCACGGCCACCGCAGCCTCGACCTGCTGGGCTTAGGTGATCCTTCCGCCTCAGCCTTCCAAGTGGCTGGAACTACAGACACACACCACCATGCCCGGCTATAAACCTTTATTATTAACTAAAACCCATTGTTTACATTAGGGTTCATGCTTGGTGTTGTATATTCTCTGGGTTTTGACAAACATATAATGTCACGTATCTACCATTTACGGCATCAAACAGGAGGGTTTCACTGCCCTAAATGTCTCCTGGCTCTACCAACTCGGCCAGTGGTAGCCACTTCAAGCTAATTGCTGTTCCTTTTAATATATATCCCTATCACTTTTTTGGCACCTCTTCACTTTCTAGCATAAGATGTTCCTGGCTCATGTTCTTGCCCAACCTTAAAATCAGCCATTTCCTTTAGTGGAGAATGGTATTTAGAAATCAAGGTCTAGGCATGAAAACATTTTGTTTTAACTTAAGGAAGTAAGTTACTATTGAGTGTGTATTAAGCGGTTCTTTGTGTATTTCACTTTTGAAAAGGTTGTGTTAGAAACATTTGTGCTTTGGGACATGTGTTATGACCGAGTAAGCAAGAAGAAGCTATGCCAGCAGGTTGAATTTGATTAATTATGAATTTATTAAACACGTGGGTCAAGAGCAGGCAAACGCCAGAAAAACTCTTGACAAATTGGTGCAGTTTGTGATAAGCTTTTATAGGTAAAATTTGCAGTATTGGCTACATAGCAACTTAGAGACCATAGCAACTATTAACTGACAACTTGGCAACCAAAATGGGAACTTCGATTGTTAGGGAGCTTTGATTAATTTCATGTCCTAGTTATAGCCAGTGCCCAGAAAGTCCCTGGAGTTCTGCCATTAAGATATAGTTTAAGGTAGTTACATAGAGTCAGGGAAGAAGAATCATTATATAATGGAGTTACCTTGGTTAGGTCACTAACAGAATATAAGAACAAACTATGAAAATGTCAAAGCGTAACATTTGATTTTAGTTAACAAAGCATACAATCACATGGAACTTATGGCGAAGGAGTTCTGTTCTGTAACGGCCAGCAGGCAACGGTCAGCATAACCTGCCCAAAGGAGACAAAGCTGGGGGTCTGTGGTCACGGGAACGTTACTGTAATCACATGTAGGCATTGATTCTTAGGTCAGGCAGGTTACTAAGATGAAAGTTTTAAACAAAATGGAGTAAGCTGGTTAATATTATTATTTTGCTAGCAATTTAGCTCATTTCATGTGTTGCCATAACTATGGCAAACTTCCCCACTGTGAAATTTAACTCCTGCTTCTTCAAATCTTCAGCCATATTTCCAATAGATCTTATGCTCGTATTGCTAAGGAATGTGTTTTCATTTGTCATCTCACTGTGGCAAGAAGAACAAGTGGCATGTGACTTTTGGTCTTTTGCTATTAAGTACAGTATCTCAAAAGCAGTTTCCAAACGTCACCAATTGTGAAATTTTGTAAAGAACCAGAATGAATATCACATGACTTTGAACATTCTTGGAACGAAATTGTAGAGTTTTGCTCTTTTGGAAAATGTCTTTTTAATGTGATGACTTCTTACTGTGAAGTACGTACTTCAAGGCTGAATGACTAATGACAATGAATGTGAATACATTTCACAAGTAATCTTTGTGATTAAAAAAAACAGACTTCTCGAAGGGTCTGAGCAGATTGTTGTTTTTTTAAAATTTTATTTTTAAAGATGTTGGGTACAGTTCAGGGTTAAGTACACAAATGTTCATTATGCAGGTACCCTTGTTGATGAGATGTGCCCCCCCCAGAATCCTACTATTGCCAATCTTGCCCTGCCCCCAGCAATTTCCTACTACTGACAATCCTTTTTTTTTTTTGAGTTGGCGTCTCACTCTGTCACCCGGGCTGGAGTGCAGTGGCACACTCATGCAGTGGCACACTTAACACCAACCGTTGATCTGCTGGGCTCTGGCGATCCTTCCGCCTCAGTCTTCCAAGTAGCCGGAACTACAGGCACCCACTACCACTCCCGGTTAATATTTTTTAATTTATTGTAGAGACGAGGTCTCGCCAAGTTGCCTGAGCTGGTCTCGAACCCATGGGCTCAGGCAATCCACTCGCCTCGGCCTCCCAAAGTGCTGGGATTACAGGCTGAGCCACCAAGCCTGGCCAATAATCCTTTTCTTATAGTATTACAATAATTGTTTAAGGTCCACTTATGAGTGAGAACATGTGCTACTCAGTTCTTTGTTTCTGTGATAGATCATTCAATATTATAGACTCTAAGTCCATCCAAGTTGCCGTGAGTTCATAATTTTGTCCTTCTTTATGACTGCATAATATTCCATCGTGTATATGTACCACATTTTTAAATCCAGTCCTCTTTCGATGGGCAGGCTGGTTGGTTCCATGTTTTTGCTGTTGTGAACAATGCTGCAATAAACATGCGTGTGCAGGTAACTTTTTCATACAGTGATTTGATTTCCTCCGTCATGTGTTCATACTAGCAATAGGGGATGGGTCAGTTCTGCTGTACTTATTCACTTGTGTGTTAATAGTATTATCTTTAATTTCCAATTTAATTGCAAGCATCTTGCTACAACATATTTTTTGAGCATTAGTTTAGCTAAAACTAGCTAATATAATCTGTAAACACACATCAAGTCAAGTAAATGGCTTAGACATAGTCACCAGCTCCAAAAGTATATAATGGAAGCATTGCTTCATGTTTCTACTTCACGTTTTCACTCTGCTCTCAGGTGTGTCACATCACATGTGATGCTCTAACATTTGGACCGGGTATAGGTGCTAGTGCTAGGCTACATAGCAAATATTAGTAAAGCTTAGTTTATGTCTTACTAAATAAGGCAAATAGAATTTCATTGCATTTCAGCGGATCCTTTACCCTAACACAAACCCTTAGGGTGGGTGCACCGCAGGTTAGAAACCACTGCTCTAGAAACTTCCAGAAGAATAAATTCACTCATTTCTGGGCAGAGATGTCGGCAGAGGAAAGTGCAGAGTCACTAGTTGAGCAGCAGTGCAGTGACACGGACTTGTAGGGTCTGCAAACGCTGGCACCAGGATGCTCAGGAGGAGTCTGAGCAGTTTGACTCTGGAATCTCCAGAACTGCTTTTCTCCTTGGTGCTCATCCTAATCCTTTCCTCATCACAGCAGGCATCAATTAAGTAGAAAAATCACAATGAAGCAGTCAATAGGAATGCTCCATTAGATCGGCGGCAAGGGATAATAGATTGTGCAGGTGACCTTGAGGAAGAGGTGTTTAAAGGCGAACAGAGTATAAATAGGAGATAGGAAAAGAAGGGTACAGTGTTCCAAGCAAAGGAAATAGCATATTTGAAGGTCTGGTCTGTGTTCAAAGTAGCTTGAGAAAGGATTGAGACTGGCTGTATACTCACTGCATACAGCGAAAGAAAGATACCTGTTTTCAAGTGATAACATGGAGGACAGCCACACCCCTTCCCAACTCCTAGCTACTTATTCTAAACAGACGACTTGAACCGGGTTGCCCTGGGTTGCTTTCCCAGCTCCATCACTCTGGGACGTGGAGCAAGTTATTTAATTTTGTTTCTTTTTGGGGACCATAACAAGATGTATGTCATAGTGGTATGACTAGGCTTAAATTAATGCATGTAAAGAGCTTGGTCAAAAAAAAAAAAAAGAGCTTAGTCTAGTATTTGGCACATAGTGCTAAATTCTAGCTGTTTCCCCCCGACCATCGTGGTTATTGTTTTTCCTACTTCAGAAGGGCTCGGGGGAAGATCTAGTTTTTCTAGAGAAAACCTGAAGGATCAAATAGCCCCAATGATCAAAATTCATTGCCTCCCACTTCAGGTGAGCTTAAATT
The DNA here is from genome assembly GCA_963574415.1 of Tarsius wallacei. Taxonomy (NCBI): domain Eukaryota; kingdom Metazoa; phylum Chordata; class Mammalia; order Primates; family Tarsiidae; genus Tarsius; species Tarsius wallacei. The sequence continues at coordinate 178 of CAUYQG010114786.1, read as the reverse complement.
AAAAGCCCTTCTGCATTCACTTCAAGCTTCTGCCCGGCCACTTCTCATTTTCAACAGATGGTCTTCCAACCCAATTCCTACTTCCTTGGAAAATGCAAGCAATCAACAGATCAGGTCTCAGCTTCTCACCACCAAAACCCCAAACACACCTGCACCTGCATCCATTCTTCCTTGCCTT